>WOVY01003060.1:0-72500 GCA_013436015.1 Rhipicephalus annulatus
TGCTTTACCAGTGTACCTTTATGAAACGACACCCACGTTTCAGTGAACAGGCCATTTATTTGTGCGCCTTAATGCTGCGCTGTCCCACTAGTGAAAATCAAGTCAGATACAAGACAAACCAAATGCAGTACGAAATGAAATGTTTAAAAAAAAAATGCAAGAGTCAAAAGCGTGCCCACGTGAGCCGAAACCTTTTAAGCATACAGCTTATCTTGGCGTGCCATTTCTCATGAGAGGTTGACGCCGGCACATGTTTTGCTTGCATGTCCATTGCAACTCCCGACTGGAACCTGCCGAAGGTGAATGCGCAGCCTTATTCTTGCGTACCTCTCTGTGAGCAGTCGGTATATACTGTCCTCGTGCTCCGCGCATACACACAAGCTGCGGCGGTGCACCTTGTTTAGGTATGCGGTGAGTGAACGAAGCGGCGACTTCATCGTGACTACTTGTCCGTGCACCAAGAGTTTATGGCAGCAAAATGCTCCTCATAGTATATCAAGGCTTTCATAACTCCCTTGCTGGGGTAGATGAGGTTGCCTCCATCTGAAACGTACTCTTTCAGTGCTGTCAGCGAAGCATGCTCGTCGTTGGCAGTTCCAAGGAGAGCATCTTTGCATTTTGCGCACTTCACAGATGTCAAAATTCCCTTCAAAATAAATCCTCCTAGGTAAAGAGAATACTGCATTCTGTGGACGACAATCCTTCGATGAACAAAATCTCTGAATCTTCGATTTCTTGAGCTTCCTTCTCGACGCAGGCTTCCTTCCCCTGGGATAGCAGGTCCACCAGGTACTCCCTGTCATCAAGCTCGTAGCTGGTCGTCCTCGGTGTATGCAAAATTGGCTTACGCTCACCAGTCTCAGAGCGCACTTGAGATCGTAGGCATTGGGAACCGGCTTCATAAGCCGCACCACAGAAAAGAGGTTCTCTAAGCAGTCCTGCAGGAGCCTGCTCGTAAGAAAAAACTCATAGCCTTCGTCTCCTAAAAGAACGTCTTGGAGGCGAAGTACAACTGTAGTTGATATGAGTACACCTGCTTGCGACGGTTTCCAATGGGATGTGGCACCCATTTTCATAGTTCTGATGGTTTCTATTGCTGTGTGTAATGTATCTAGGGCTTCGGAGTACTTAGCCCTACTTCTCCGACTCAGGGCAAGTGTTGGATGCCGCGAAGACATCAGTGCATACCATTTTGAAATCAGCTCCATGAACCAAGCTGTTGTTTCTGCTTCCTGTTTAAGAACTCCTTCATTTATAAGGAATCTGATAGCTGGGGGAGCTTCCCGAAAAAGTTGTACAGCGACACCAACCTTCATTTTGGTGAAGTGGCCTGCGCTGGTGTGCATTTCGGATAAGTTTGGGGCTACCTTCAGTTCTCTTTTAGAATCTTCTTCGAGCACAGCCTGAACATATTCCAAGTTGACTTGTGAAGAAGGCAGGCCATGTTTGGCAACTGTGGCCTCAATCAACGTGAAAACTTCTGAGCTCAAGAGCTGGCCTCTGAGGTTCTTCAAGACGTGAGCTGGATCAGCAATGAAAAAAAGTTCCTTCCCGTCCATGCACGGATGAGGTATGGAGCACACCGTGGAAGAATCTCTGTGACTGGAAAAGGCAAATTCCCTCCACATTGCGCGGTTTGCCGAGCCCATGTCACATGTGATTGCGTGAACTCTCAGATATTTGACTGCACAGCTGTACTAGTTCCAACACATAGTTTTTTCAGCAAGCCGCCATCGATGTTTCTTCCGGTAAATTCATATGCAATCACCTGCTTCCATCGCTGGTTAAGTCCGCCCAACATAAATACCAGAGCATGAACCGCAGGCTCTTCAGGCTTCGGAGGAAGAGTTATTCCTCCGAGAAGTGCGTCTTCAGCCCGATCTAGCTCAAACCCCGGCACTATCTCCATTTCATCCAAAAAAAGAACGCAGTCCTTTTCTACATCCTCCATGGTCTCGGCTTTGCATTTCATAACGTCTATCACTTCGTGAAGAACGCCTGGGAGTAACTTCAAATTTTGAATCCTCCGAGCGAGCGTTCTTTTGGATGGGAGAGGATATCCCATTTTTCTCAAAGTTTCATATCCGGTTGTTCCACAAGCAAACTTAATTTGAAGGCCTTGCTTGACAGTGTGCGGAGACCAAGAGTTCCCCAAGCTGCTGCTCCTTGAGAGAGCGCGTACTTGATCGTCGTTGAGAAATTTCATATTTGCGAAATATTTGTTGCCTCAGTCTCGAGTTTTGCACTTTTTTCTTGAGACCACTAATGGTGTTCTTGGCTGTGTCATGATGTTGCTGAAGTTCAGAGTACTTTCTTGTAAGGTCAGCAAGCTTCTTCTTCAGTTCTGCTGATTCTGCAGTAGAATTTGATGTCTCACCAGCCGCTGCATTAACTTCTCTTGAATCTGCATCACTAGTGTTCGCTGACAGTTCAACAACGGCGTCGTCAACTTCCACGGTGTCGTGCCCATAACACGATGTTCCTTGCCGTGTAGATTCAGGAACGGCGTGGTTTTGTGGGGTCTCTAGGGTAGTTTTAACTGTAGCTGGATATTGACGCAGACCAGGAGGAGATTTGTTGGTCTCGTTGCTGGAGGGTGCAGGCACAGTTCTTTCTTTTGGTGGCTTTCGTTCCTTAGGCAGTGCTGCAAGCAGAAATGTATGTATTCATGAACATATTCAAGCAATGCCAGTTCATGTCTAGCTTGTTAATTTTACAAATGTAACACATGCAGCAGATACCGGCTTAGTCATTGACGTGAGGAAGACACTTGTCCTTCCCCCGCCCTTTCCACAAGGGATAGGGGAAGGTCTTAAAATACCATAATTAAATTGTGCTCAAAATTTCTCCCCACATAAATGGCTCTAATTCAAATTGGAGCTTCATATGCCAGAGCTACACGTGTGCGCCGTTGTGGAGGGCTCAACTGACATTCGCTCCCTATGCAGTTTATTGATTATTTGATTGTAGGGCTTAACACGCCAACGCAACGCAGGTAATGAGGCGCACTGTAGTGGGGGCTCGTGCATCGTGGATCTCATATACATAATGGTTTCCGTTTTCCCCCTTCGTAAATAACATAGCCACTGCACCTGACATCCTAGCAGTACACGACCGTGTGCTAAGTAGCGGAAAACTGTTCTGCAGTGGGTCATGCCTGTAAACACTGAAATCCAGACGTATATACAGTCATGACCAAAAAATGCAAACAAGAAATATAAACCACAACACTCAAGTATCGCAATTTTTTTTTACATGCAAGTCAAAGTGATGCAACGTAATCACAAAAAAAAGTTGGGAAATGTAGCTTTCCAAACGCACTAATAGCGTGCCATTATTTGACCGTCTAATATTAGCAGTATTTTTCGATTTTGCGTGGTCTGGTTCACATTTTTGTGTTCGCATTTCCTAGCTTTGTCCGTGACTGCATTTCCAGAATTTATGCACTAATGTGGACGCAGCATATGAGGACCTATTTGGTGTTAGCTTCGTAGAAATCCCAGGTACATAGAGTACTTGCAACTGGTGCTGCTTTATGTAATGCAAGAAAAAAGTTCAATCTTACGTTTGAATGTGAACAAAGTTGGGACGGCATTTGGTTTCAACTTCTTCCAGCCATCCGCACGATGTTGCTCATAGTTGTTCTCTTCAAAGTGAGCCTGCAAATAAAACCAGAATTGGAAATTAACACACTGGCAGAAGAAAAACGAATGTCTGTCACTGTCAATAAACAAGATTTCATGTATGCATTCAGTATGATTCGCAGCAGGAACTAGCAGCAACTTTGAAGCACAAAAAGAAGGAAACTAATTGAGCTCACGCGCGCTTTCACGTAAGCCACTTCAGTGAGCGCGATCATAGACCCAGCCTGCTGTTATAATAACCCTTTCAATTTTCGCACTGAAAATCTGTAAGGATTCCTGAATTCATGTGAATAAAATATTAGTCTATTGTGCCGACAAAGGAACCAGGTCTGATTTTATAGCGAGCGTTACAGATTCGTTCTATCGAAAGCTTTGTACCCAAGCTCCAAGTTTCCCAATGCAATCGAATTTATTTGTCAGGTAAAAAGACAACACTCCGTAACAGCGCTTGTTTTGTTCGTCACTGAAGTGTTCCTGATTCCCAAGTATACATACGACGATACACACAAGACGGGCAGAAGTCCGGCCTCGTAATATTACGAGTTTTTCGCAGGAACAGCATGTTTATGTTCAAACGGCTTGATTTCACAAGAGGCGTTCAATTTCGACCGATCAGTGCCAACGCGTGCACGAATAAACATGGGCAGGCCTCGTAAGCGTTGTGAAATCCCCCTACCACTCACCCGAGCCTATGTTAATTCCCTGCGAGGCCATATGCGCGCATTTCACGTCCAATTTCCTTCCTTATGTGAATTACGTAACTCTACGTGCCGTACTCTTGAAGTTCGCAGCAGTCAGGCGCCGTCAGATTTCCGTATCTCGCTCGCCGGCACGCGGCCTGAACTCACTCCCCGTTTTCTGCCCTTGCATATAATTTTCTCCTCCTCCACTTTCTAAATTCTCATCTGTTTAACTACACCTCCTGCGTCCCCATCTCTTGCCTACTTTCGTTCAGCTCAACTCCGCCAGCAACCCGGTCGACGCGTACGCTGTCGGGGCGAGTTGGCGAGCGAGTACGGCAATTTCACGAAGTCTGTCTTCGGGCTGCGAGGCGGACGGTCACGACAGCGGCAGCCGGTCCTCGCGAGCACAATAGCTGCGAAGCGCAGTGCACGAAATTAACAGCCTCGGGTAGGGGGTGGGAAGGATTTCACAACGCTGCTGCCAAGGCAACACTTTCCCGTGCAAGGGCACTGAAACTAGTCGCAATTCCTATGAATGTAGTAGCACACTCGAGGCCCTTGAACCAGCATGAAATGTTATCGACACGGGGGCTTCCGAAGCCCCCGTACTTGACGCATTTTCCTTAAAGCGCGATCTTTTAACACGAGCACGCCGCACAGTACCCTGCACGACGTTTGGCTGTCCTGCGTTTACATTGCGCACCTAAATAAAAAACAACGGCGCCCTAAATAATGCTGACCAGTCAGAATACAACGCACTAAAAAAAATGTTTACTTACGCTGCATACGTGCGACGTATTAGTCGGTTGCCACTTGTCTCGTTTGATTTTAACGGTCCAAAGAAGCCTTCTTTTGGGGTCCTCTTGGAAACCGGTACAACTTCCATCCGTTTCTCGAGTGATTCGAGCACTGCGGCACGCAGCAGCCGGGCATGGTGATGCGGAGATGGGTGCATAAAACTGTAAGGGAATGAACACTGCCCAACAACACCTCACACGCCAAGCACGAACTACCGGCCGGAGGCGCCAAAATGGCGGTCGCGCTGGCGCCGAAGCCGAGGCGGCGGCATCTGCCCTTGCAAAAAGCTGACACCACTCTAAGCGGGGGCGCGCGCATCGAGGCACTCTATTCCCCATATAGAAGCACCGCCATCCAGCGGACATTCCAAGGACTAAACGAGAGGTGGCACACGCACACTTTCTTACGGCTTGCGCTTCGGGTCCACTTCCCACCTTTACCACCTCGAGTTCATGGTATATACTAGTTCACTGTATTCATGGCACTGCGGGCCGAACTCCTCGCTAAACCTTTCGAAAAACCAAGGAGGTTACGCCCAGCGAGTATGACGTAGCAAACTTTTTCAGTCAGATAGTGCTCAATGTACATGCCAATGGCTGCTAATGGGAAATGAGAGGCGGAGAATTCGGCTTTTACTTTCTTACGGCTTGCGCTTCGTATCTACTTCCCATTTTTAACCACCTCGAAGTTCATTCATGGTATATACAAGTTCATTGTATTCATGGCTTGCGGCTCAACGCTCGCTAAACCTTTCTAAAGCTAAGGAGGCTACACCCAGCGAGTATAACGTAGCAACCCTTTCTTGTCAGATAGTGCTCAATGTACATGCCAATGGCTGCTAATGGTGATCGCAGCCTGCGCGTTAACCAAAAGCCGAATGCTCCTGTCTCTCATCCCCCATTAGCAGCCATTGACATGCACATTGAGCACTATTTTTATTGTTCAACACGCACAGAAGAAGTCTCTCACCGGCACCACCTTGGAGGTAAAATGTTATACTTCTTACATACTACGGGGGACGAACGGGTGCCGCTATAAGAAGCTTCGCCCCTAAAAAAGATGGACGAGGATGTTCTCAGACCATCTGGCTACCCTGTGCTGGGGAAAAGGGTGAAGGGGCAAAAATATGACGAAAAAGAGGAAAACAGTAAAGCGATTACGACACTGCTTTACGTTTGTCTCTGAGACCAGTTGAGTGTCTTATCAAGGTATACGCAGGAGGTGATGATCGTCTAGTCGGACGCTAAAGACAGGAATTACGGTGTCGTGAAGGTAAGCGCCGGTTGTGAAGGTAAGCAGCTGCAAAGCCGTCTCCGAGCACATGGGCGGAGCCTCCCGCGTACTTTGCAGCCGCTTTGACAGCTTTCACGTCATCGTAGAGGGCAGTGGCAAGCTTTGGGCTGGGCGGAGTGCGCGCGCCGGGTCGTTGCTACAAGCGCCTCAGTATGTCGACGACGCCTCCCACTGTTTACAAACATGAAATAGGTCTATACACCTTTTCACAGGAAGGAAAAAAAAATACTGCCATGATGGGCTGTGCGCGGGAGCTCAAAGGCTAAGGGCGCAGCGTTGTCAGTGCATTTTCGAGGGGACGCGCCAATTTGCACAGCCCAAGGAGGGCTATGGCGGCAACCAGGGAGGCGTTTATGAAAAGGTGAATAGCAGGGGCCTCAACACGTGGCCCGCGCGCCGCACTTGAGGCTGCTCGTTCCAGATTTTGTTTTGTCGCTTCGCTGCTCTTATGACATTGCTATGGGTTGCTCGCATTACACACTCGCCTGACCATTTGTTCGGGTAGTTACGCAAAATGCGACGGGTCTTGTACATCTGATCTCGTAAAGCGTCTAATACGGTCACCTCGTCCTGTAACATAGCCGCGTCACAAAAGCTCTACTTCAGAATCGGCGTCCAGGTTTCGGTAGTTGCGAATATTTTTGGTGTCAATATGTTTCTGAAGTCCTTACCCACATGTGAGAACTGACTCAATGTATGAGGTGTAGTAAAAGCTTGTGCAATTGCAATGGTAGCTGGTATTCTGTTTAATACTTCTTCGCTGTCCCAGCTATTTGCGGGAACATAAATTCCGTGCTGACCGCGGCTCGGTAACTGATGCGAGTTTAAGACTTTTGATCTATAGGATGGGTGAAGTGTCGCCAGAAATTACCGGTTGCGTGGGCTATCTGGTAACTGTGAAAGGCGTCTGTTAGTCGATGATGCAAGGAAAGCCTTAACTAACCGAGTAACAAGAGCGTCGGCAATGTCCAGGAGTAGAGTCGATGTCTCAACTCGATCTCATCCGCTAAGTTTCAGCGTAAGAACTTGAGTGCAGGGTTTGTCGTAGTACTGTCAGTGACAACTAAAGTTATACACGTGTCCAACATTAACGCATGTTACATCAAGACACGATTAGAGGACGTTTAGCAACAGGCGGCACTTTCGAAAGCTGCGTAAATGTAGCGCGAAAAAGACACGGACAAGAAAGGGCCACAAGCGCTTACTCACAACTGACAGCTATAATGCCTGAACCGAATATATATAAGTTTACGCCGCACATCAATAGTAATGAAGAAGGCCAGGACAAACTATGGTATGCAAACCATTGAGTATGAAACTATGTCTTTATGTAATATGTATCCTAATGTTGTTAAAATAGCCAGAAGCTGTAAAACAATTCATGAATTTAAACAGTCAATAATGAACACATTTCTTGTTTCGGAATTGAATGTGTTGTGTAAATGTTAATATCTTTGGTTACTGCATTAGCATTGGTACTAAGTGTTACTGTAAGTAAGCATTACTGGTCACTGCATTGTTATGTTCTTGTTGCTTAGTGATTATGTTCTTGCTGTTACTATATCATTACTGTCATTACGTTCTTACTGTAATTAGCGATCATGTTCTTATTGTTCTAGTGATTATGTTCATGTTGACTTATTGTGTTCTAGTGAAATTGCAACTTTCGAATCCGCTGTCTCTGCTGCCCCAGCGAGGTATGGCCTAGTCAGGGGGTTTAAGTCCTCCTTTTGCCTTACCTCGCGGGCAAACCCTGTATGTGTTATGCCCAAATAAAAAAAAAAGATTTAAGATTCAAGATACCCAAAAAAATATAACGCTTACACTTGGCACTCAACAAAATTCCGCGCATGCGCATTGAAGGCGAAGCAAACGGCAATAATACAAACCAAGAACACATCTCCTGCACACCCCTCCCCATCGGTCTACCCACTTTACATGAGTAGTGCGACTTCCTTGTCCGATAAGGCCAAAGAAGGATTGCTAACGCACATGGGAACCCTCGCGTTAATGTGGTAGGCCTCGACAAGTTTTCGGGTCGTGCGATCGTGGTGTTTAAACAATACCTCTGTGGCGGAGAGTTGCGTTTCACACTGGCACTCAACGCAGTGCATGACCAGGTGCACTAGGAGTCTTCCCAGCAAGGAAGACTGATGCTCCCTAAGACGAATGTTTAAACATTGGCCTCTCTGGCCCACGTAGACACAACCACACGACAGAGGGATGCAATAAACGACGTTGGCCATACACGACACGAGTCTGACCTTGTGGTCAATGGAGCAACCACGCGTCCCGAGCTTGTCAAGCTTGTTGCCGACCATTGAACATAGTCTACCGAGCTTGTTATTAGGAGAAAAAAAAATCGACCTTCATGACAAACCGCTGGGTGCTTTTCTTAAGCGGATTTGAGAGTGAGTGGACATATGGCGTATCAGCTATTTTGTCATTATGAGTTGTGTTCT
Organism: Rhipicephalus annulatus; assembly: GCA_013436015.1. NCBI lineage: Eukaryota > Metazoa > Arthropoda > Arachnida > Ixodida > Ixodidae > Rhipicephalus > Rhipicephalus annulatus. The sequence continues at coordinate 8,881 of WOVY01003060.1, forward strand.
AACTGCGTGCATCGACACCGTTTATCTGTTTGACAAGGCGAAGGCAGGTGGTACATATCACCGAGACAGGGAAGGCTACGTTTTTTAGACGTTCCACCTGCTCTTGAAAACTGCGCAGAGCGAAGTGCGTGCAAGATCAGTTTACAGCGGACTTAAGACACGACAGAGCAATGCCCTTCTTCATCAGATAGAATGGAAGGAACGGTAGCTCAAGAGCGGTTTAGTCGACCGGGGTGCGTACATCTAGCAGACGCGCTGTGACGAAAAATGCAGGGATAAATCGAAAAACTGTAAGGCTTTGTCCACTGGCATTTCACAGGTGAAGTTCAGGCCACCACCTCGATGGGTAAAAGCTTGAAACACCTCGATCACAAATGACTCGATTTCAACATTTCTCATGAAAACAAAAAATATCGTCAACATACCGAAATATTCTAATCGTTATATCCTGCAAATCTACTTTTAAGTCCCTGTCAACCTTGCTCAAAAATATGCTACCAAGCACGGCGGCAACGCGTGCTTAGTACCAAGGATTGTACAGCCTGCAACCTGCCACCTCTTCGATCGTTCCAACCTTAAATTTCATCATCCCGGCCCCTGCAGGATTAACTTTCGTGACTGTTCCCGCCAACTGAGGTAAGTTGTGGACCCTTTCTATAAAGGAAGGCATACATACTCGAACACACTTTATGTTCACCCATCTCTCTACCCAAAGTTCCCGTCTCGCTAAGTTAGTGCACGTCAAGAAAGCACCATCGCCGCCTGAGACAGTTCGTTACGTGAAAGCACCGGCGTATTGCATTAAGACGACGCGTTGCCAAACACTCTTCTGCAGTCTCAATGCGTAGTGAAGCTAATGGTTCTGCGCCAGCTGTATTGTATCAGACTCCGCCTCTGTGCAGCGGTTGCGAACGCCCGTTATTTGCGCTTTTCTTTGGACAAACAGGGAAACAACGTGGCTGTTTCGACATCAAACGAAACTCAATTCTCGGCTTCGCTTTTCTTCGCAGCAAGGATGTGGGCATATATAGAGCGAGATTCAAAGATCAATACGAATGACCCCCTCTACGGCTTAGCGGCTGTGCAGTTTTATCTGGGAACTGTACGGGGGTCACCGGCAGTTCCATAATCCGGTCGTTACAGTGGTATTGTAGTAGGCCTGAAAATCGAACCACTCGTGTACCGAGAACGTAAATGCAACTTGAAGATTTGCAGGTGGACATTATTATGACAAATCTCCTACAGTGAATTTTTCTTGTCGCAGGGCTGCCCTGCTTCGTATTAGGATCTTAAACACTCACTCACTCACTCACTCACTCAATCAATCAATCAATCAATCAATCATTCATTCAGACAGTTGGTTTACTTAGCGATAGTTGGTGGCCGCTTGTGACATACTTCAACAGCATATTGATTATATGCGTATGTTACTCAATCAACAAAACACATGTCCGTCTATCCATCTGCTTTCTCTTTCCATTACTATTTGATACGCTTAAGTTACTACTCTACTTCCAATTCTTTATTTTACTCGGTTGTAGCTTCTGAAGCGGCAGCTAGACGAATAGCTCTTCCCAAGCTTGCACGTTGCTCAGGAAGCCACGCAGTGACGAAGCCAGCTAAAAATCTGTTTCACCTCTTTTTGAATTATATGTCTCGATTATCCTGATTAGCTGATGCCAGCTGGATGCACTTTCCGCCACACTGCACGCTTTTATCGATATCGGAGCGCGTGTCTCTACCGCTATAAGCCGGCGATGACGACGATAAACCATATTTCTCCTTCGACGATCGAGCTTCCGGGGGAAAAGAAAAGAAGGATTGCCGAAGGGCGGATCAGCGGCAGGGGCGCAGAGTTTTTCACGCTTCGCTGGTATACCGCGGTATCTGCCGTCCGCTGGAGCGCACGAAAGACGATTAACGATACGTATACGCAAACGCAGTGGATACGCGTGGGGCGGCTGCTTCTTCGAAACGCGACGTGATGTCCTGTCAGCGGCAGCAGCGGGGCCACCGCAGCCTTATAAGCACGCAACGCATGTTTGTGCTCCATGCTTACACGCGCGCTTCCGGATCCTTAGTCGCGTGTCCCGTTATGACCGCACAGACTGCAACACCAGCAACAGAAGCCGACCTGAGCGTTGGAATAACTCCGTGCCCCGACTCCGACTCCGCTTTTGCACTGCGAGTGGGGATTTTCGCCCTCTTCACTCGTCGCCTAGGATCTTCTCGAGCACCGTGTGGCCCATCTGAACGCGTTGCTATGCGTGTTTATATGCGGGGCTCTCGTCCGTCCGCGTTCATCTTGGGTGAATGCTTAAGGCTCGTTGGGCTGTCGTCGTCTCGTTGGACGACTTGTTTTCGTGTGATTTGCTGCATGGCTGCACGAATGCAATAAGGGAAGAGACGAGAAGGAAGCAGGATGAAAGATAAAATAAGATGAAGAGATGAAAAAGTGCAAAATAACACGAGGGCACAGCAAAAAGGACCACATGGTTGCTAGCTCCTGTGCTGTCTTCTTTCTGCGTTCTCTTGTTTTTCGCGCTATTTTTTTTTACAGTGCATTACCAACTAGTTCGGCTTGCTGTACTTTTGCCCTGTCGCGTTTATGTGTTATTTATTTTTTTTTCTTTTCTTTCTTTGTTTTTTTCTTTCTTTCTTTCTTTCTTTCTTTCTTCGTTTCTTTATTTCTTATTGCAAATTATTGCCACCGGATATCCGCAGCAACTGTAAACGTGCTGTTATCGATACAAGACTGGTTTACTAACAGCATCCTTTTTCTCAAAAAGAAAGGTTTTTTCGCTAAGCCAAGCGCTGCTGTGGGGACAAACTATACAAGAGTGATTTGACAAATGGAGCATTTATGTCTGCTCAAAAAAAATGAAAGAAAGAAAACTGGGGATGAATTAGTTCTAAACGGCATCCCACGGATGTGTTTCACTGCTTTTCTGAGTGTTAGACACCGGCCCTTAACACGAGGGTACACTAGAATTAGTTTCCGCTTTCGCTTTTAATATGCTGCGCATGAAAGGCATTCAGCCTTTCATGTACGATGTGCATGAAAGGCATTCAGCCTTTCATGCGCAGCGTACACATTTCAAAATTTTAATCTTTCACGCTCAAATCATGGTACTGACGAACTACTATATTTTCTACAACACTCACTTAGGCCATGATACGAGACCGGTATGTTGTGTAATCTGTCACGACGGGTCTGTATCACGTATTGTCAAATTTCTTTACTCGCTGAGATAACATTTTGCTTAGACGTGGCGCAGCTGTCAGTTGAAGGAGGTTTAACATTAGCATCCGTGTTCATGCTTTCTCCTCATTTCATTATTTTTTAATTTACTAAAATAGTCCATGGTGAAGCAATGCATCGCAGCTCACGCTATAAGAGAGACCCGCACCTATTCTATACGCGGAGGTAATTAATATCCAGTAAACACGACATAGGCGGTCGCAAGTTATTGAACGCAATTTCAGAGAAGGTGCTGAACAATGGTGCGTCCCGATATTGGGGAGTCTGTTTTTGGCAGCAGCGCCCCGAATAGGAATCGCTGGTCGCTTCGTCGAAAGAGGCCGGGCCTCTGCACTGTAGACGACTTGGGTGCGACGAGCAGGAGACCTGGTGGAGCTGATGACTTCGAATGTTAACTTGAGTGTGTTTCAAGTTATCAATGTGTAGCTGTTTGCGACGGGATGTGTGTAGTCATGCTGCGCTGCTTTGCAATGCCTGAGTGAGTGTTGTAGAAAATAGAGAAGTTTGACAATGCTTCATGTTTTAATGAAACTTGATGTTAGTAAAACTATACTACTCTAATTAACTAAATAATTAATTAAGCAATTAACTAACTAACTAGCATTCTCAGTATAGCTAGGTCAGTACTGTTTACGCTCATATGTCCGCGTGCTTCGGGTGTAGCTCACGCGTAATTACACAAGGCCTTAATGCATGTAGCTCAACAACTACATAGAATGACTCGGAACTAAAAATTGTCCTGGGTCGTTCCGGCTAGCTTGAAGTGCGTGTTCGCTTGTGTTATGGATTCAATTCAGTAATATTCCCGCTCGACATCAAAAGTAGGAGATTTCAACACGGCCGTTTTAGAGTTACTGTACATGCTACCTTTAGGTATGCTACCTGAAGGTAGCATATGGAGTAACTCTAGGCCGCTTAGGAACATAGCGCCATCTGTTTGGAGACCTGCGTTTGAGTTCCGACTCAATATGGGTATGACGATAGTTATAGCGCGAGAACAGAATGGAGACAAAGAGACAAGAAGGACACGAAGTCTCTTTGTCGTCGTTCTGTTCTCGCGCTATGACTATCGTCATGTCATACCAACTAGCCGAAGCTGCCACACTTTAATATTGGTATTTACGTGAATGACGGGGGATTCAGGGCACGAGAGGCGGTATGTGGTTTTCAGTCACGCCGTCCGTCCGCCTGCTCCTCGACGACGCTCCAGGTCACGCGGCGAAAGCTGTGAAGGCAGCAGCGAAGGGCTACAACTTTCAGGATATCAATCACACAACCTCTACAGAAACACCTGGTGCCCGGGACCTCTTCTGAAATCTGGAGAAATATCTTCGAAGCAAGAGAGATGATGAAGTGCTAAATCCAGTCCGCAAACTTTTTATGCAGACGAAAACAAGCAGAAAAAACATTGAAGTTGTTTGTCAAGAAAATTCAACTGCTCGCTCGGGGGTGAGAAAAAAAAGTTGAAATGAAGATAGAATATATATATATATATATATATATATATATATATATATATATATATATATATATATATATATATATATATATATATAATGTTCGGTTTAGTTAATCAGCAAGTTCCCGGCGTACTGATATGGTAGAACTTTTCGAGCCACCAGGAATCCCTAATCGCTGTGCGGCTGGCTAGCGAATCTCAAAGACCCGTCAGGTCGTCTTGTGAGATGGAGCTGTACAACTGCAGGAATATGGCATAACGGTTGTTACAAGTCTGGTCGCAAGTGTAGTGATGCTGACTGTCATGTGAACCGGTTTATTCTACGGGGTCATCCTCTACAAAAACGGACAAGGTGTCCCCCCGCCCTTTTTTTTGGGAGGGGGGGGGGGTAGCTGTGACTACATGGCAGATAGCACAGCACCAGAAATTTGATCCCGAGTTAGTGCTGCTGATGAAGTACTTAGAGGGACAGCCCGTTAGATCTATCTCGTGTTCTTTCAAGGCGCCTCTCGTCAATCGTCCTTCGAAATGACGTCTTGTATAAAAAGAATTTCGCACGCACAGTACAGAGACATTTCTGTTTGTCTTAGTACGACCAGATAGTACGACCAGATATCTTAGATTATAGTGCCTAGAATATACTTGTAAACATATTCTAGACACTATACCACGATAGCTCATCACCAGGACACCTAGAAGTGAGCAGAATGTTCGCTCGTATTCCCACAAATTATTACTGGCCGAAAATGCCGAACTTTGTGCAACTCTACTTAAGAACTCGTCAGGATTGCCAAAGGCGCAAAACACCACCGCTAAAACCAGCCGGTCTTCTGCAACCCATAGAACCGCTATATAGAAACCCCTTTCGCACAAGGGGGAATGGACTTACTTGGCCCATTTCTCACGTCGTTATAAGGGAAGCGATGGATCATCGTTAACTCGACACGCCGAGACAGCATCGCTTGTTCGGGGAACGGGTATACAGATGTAGCCGGGTTCTTCATGCTGCGGCATAGAGCTCCGACAGAGCTGATCTCGTATCGAGGAACAGGGTTTACATTCTCAACTGTCAAATATCCATTATGAGGTGTACGCACACCTGTCATAGAAAAAGCCACAGCGTATCATCCACACGCGCATGGATTGACAGACACGAATAACACCTTTTCAACTTGTTTTTGGCAGGACGTTTACCTCGATGCAATGTTATATACCTGTCGATGACTACTCCGACCACGACCATAACACCAGCGACCTCACGCAGAGGGAGGGGGCGCGACAACGCATTCATAAAGACGATGCTGATCGGTATAATCTACGATAGGAAGACTGGAGACAAAGTGTGTGTATGGACACCCGTACGCGAATGTGGGCTCCCCGAAAAGCTACTTCGACGTTATTCTGTCAACGCCAGGATCAACGCTGACTGCTCAGGCACGTGCGAACTGCTCGCGGCCAGAAAAGACGAGGTGCCGAACTCAGAAGAGAAGGAAGTGCGTTTTATCGATGCCGGATTCCACCTCTTAATTTTTGTCTTAACTTAATCCGAACCTGTGACCTTCGAATAAACAGTTCGTTGCTCTACCACTGAGCTACCACGACAGCTATCCCCCCAGCCACTTTATTGGGTATCTATGTCAATTTAAACGTGGGAGTGTCAGTCAGCGCCACTAGTAGCCATGGCGGCGAGTGTAGCACACTCTTTATGAGCCTGTTTGGCGTCACGTAGCACGTGAACTTATTAATAACTGGCAGCTGACCAATAGTCCCTCATATACAACCTAGAGGCACCAAGTCTGCCAGTACGAGACCCTCGCTAATATATATATATATATATATATATATATATATATATATATATATATATATATATATATATATATATATATATATATATATATATATATATATATATATATATATATATATATATATATATATATATATATATATATATATATATATATATATATACCGATGACATTGCATTGCTGAGTAACTCAGGGGACGAATTGCAATTCATGATTACGGAGTTAGACAAGGAGAGCAGAAAGGTGGGTCTTAAAATTAATTTGCAGAAAACGAAAGTAATGTACAACAACCTCGGAAAGGAGCTGCGCTTCGAAATAGGTAGTAGTGCACTTGAAGTTGTAAAAGACTATGTCTACTTAGGGCAGGTAATAACCGCAGAGCCTTACCACGAGATTGAAGTAACTAGAAGAATAAGAATGGGGTGGAGCACATTCGGCAAGCACTCTCAAATTATGACAGGTAGATTGCCACTATCCCTCAAGAGGAAGGTATATAACAGCTCTATCTTGCCGGTACTTAGCTACGGAGCAGAAACCTGGAGACTTACAAAGAGGGTTCAGCTTAAATTGAGGACGACGCAGCGAGCAATGGAAAGAAAAATGGTAGGTATAACCTCAAGAGACAAGAAGAGAGCAGAGTAGATTAGGGGACAAACGGGGGTTAAGGATATCATAGTTGAAATAAAGAAGAGGAAATGGACATGGGCCGGGCATGTAGCGCGTAGACAGGATAACCGCTGGTCATTAAGGGTAACTGACTGGATTCCCAGAGAAGGGAAGCGGGTTAGGGGGAGACAGAGGGTTAGGTGGGCAGATGAGATTAAGAAGTTTGCGGGTATAAATCGGCAGCAGCAAGCACTGGACCGGGTTAACTGGCGGAACATGGGAGAGGCCTTTGTCCTGCAGTGGACGTAATCAGGCTGATGATATATATATATATATATATATATATATATATATATATATATATATATATATATATATATATATATATATATATATATACCTTCGAGCCATATTGTAAATGAAACATAAGTTTTTAAGAAAGTAGTACATCCCCAGCCTTTGTCTAAAACATGACATGGTCAAAGACTGCGTTGTTACTACTTGCAGATGAATACTCAGCATATGAGGGATTCGCCATTTCAACAGTGGCTGATCACAAGTAGAAGAGAGCCTTCACACTGCATATCAACGTTGGAATCAAATATGGAAGCAGAGCAACCGCTGCACGGCGCCTAAATTAGAACGCAAACATCAATTTCAAAATCAACTCAGGATAACGAGACGTGGCAACAAACATCGAAACCAACGTGCGTTGATACGATTCCTTTGCTCCGCGAAATGCGCGCAACACAGGAGTTGTATGTTGAAACGGGTGTTGCAAGCTCTGTGGTTTCCCACGCCCATTTTGTGCGGCCAGCAAAACAAAGCTTTAGCACGTAAAATGTTGGCGCCTTTAACCATTCCATGTGTTTCTGCCTTGCTTTTAAGGGAACATATACAATCTTTTTTTTGTTTTTTTATCTTTCTTTATCGCGATAAAGCATGGGACGCGAGCGTAAGGCAAACATATCATCTTCCGCCTCGCTTGTTTTCATCCCACGGAGCTCGTTTGCGGCGACGCTCCGGATGTACGTTGGGCGCGCCACCTTGCGAACGCTTTCACACTTTCCGGGTCGCTCCCCGCTCGCTTGAATCGCGCCTGATGTTTTCAAATATTTTGGCCGCGAACGCCCACCCGTGGCTTTAATGCTCCAGTTCGCGTTTCCAAACCAGCCACCCCTCCCCGGAGAACAGCCTTAGCAGGAGCAACAACCGTGGCTGCCGAGAAGACACCCTGGCACGCAGGCTTCGTGTTGACATAAGAAATATGAAAGCTCTTCACGCCACCGGGCTTCGCTTCCGATATTTTATACCGAGACTAGAGAGCCCGGGCTCAGAGTATACCGCTAATACGGTTCAGCGCCTCACAAAGGTGCAGAAACGGGGAAGCAAATAACCGATCGATTAATTGGTGCAGTTAACGGGCCACCTATCGGAAACCTAACGAATTAGATACACTGTATGTGTAGCGGAAGGTTTCCGGATTAACAACAAAATAATACTGGTTGTAGGCTCGGCGACAAATGAGAAGCTTTGCGCTAATAAAACTGCTGAACGTGTAGGTTACAATACCAACTACGTGCTGGGATATTTATTTGGAGGTTACATTCCCAGACTAAGTGAGGACACAGATTTATCCAGCATTTCGCGTCCCTCAAGCTTTTGCTTTAGGGTGTACGTGCGGAGTTGGCTGTTGACATCAATAGATTCACAGTTTTCTTTTTTTTTTTACAACTCTCTTAAATAGTATCAGCAGACTAAAAGCCCGCAACATGAACGGAGCATATCTGGGATGCATTTTTCGGTGCTGTTAGAGCCAGCGTTCTGATGCGTATTTTTTACATCAGAAGGGACAATTGGACCAGTTGGTGCAGTTCCATCTCCAACGAATAATAGCGTGACAAAAAAAATGAACGGGAAAGAGAAGACAAACTAGGTTTTTTTTTTTTTTGACAAGCGTATTTTTTTGGTCTGCGAGAGTATGCTTTATGGAGGTGGAAACGCGTACAACCGAGTACTGCCTAATGGCTGTAAGGAAATAAAACGTTATTGCCGGAAATTAAGCAGTGTGGCCATAGCCTATGACAGGCAGGCAACCATCTGGCGTTGCCGCGCCAAGAATGCGTCAGAAATGCTTCCCATAATGGTAACACCCAAAAAACACAGGATGCACAGAATTTCAGACGCGGAGCACAGGGAGCAAAACAGAGCAATAAGGACCTAAGGGAAAGTGAAAGCTTGCGAAAAGCTGGTGCCATCGAAAAAAAAAAAAGCTGCTCATATTGGCCAAAAGATTTTTCATTTGGTGCTTTCATTTTTGTCGTCGCCAGCTGATTGCTTTAGCTGCCATCTGTGCTTCCAAGTACGGTGGCTGGCTTCAGGGATAAATAAAAATAGAGGATGCTTATGCACACAGCGCCTCAACTTTGGAATCGCGGACAAAGGCAGTCAGGGAAGCGAGCGCCATCTCGCTGCCGTGCACACGTGACTTCGCCTCCGCCAGCTGTCGCGAGGCGCGCTCATGGTTTGGATTCGGCGTGAGGCGCCGGCTGTTCTATCGGAGGCGAGCTCCAGGAGGCACCCGTCGGGTCACGCAGCTATAGTTTCTTTCGGACATAGCGGCCATTGTAGGAAGTGCGGCACACGTGATTGAGTGCAGGCGACGACCGAGTGGGTCATCAGGGACACTTCGCGGAGCGTGATTGACGACGCAAAAAGAACAAGATGGAGTCTTCGGCGCAAAATTTTATGATATTTGGCAGTATGCTGAAGTTCTTTCTACTTCTTTACAAGCGTAAAGCAACACTTCCACGTTCCTCTTGGTTCATTTATTTAGAAGATCCCGTTCTGGCGTACTGGACGCGTTATGGTATTGTGCTAGGGATTATTCGTGAGATTTCAGCTCGTAAATAAGGATCACGTGCTTCGTGACGACAGGAGGCATCAAACGCGTTCCATTCGCCGTCATGGCAACTGGCGGTACTGACTAACACTTCCAGGTTTAATTGTGCATGTATACGTATAGAGTTAAACCTCTCTATTCTGGGCTGACGGGTGTTGTAGCTCAGTTCGTATAGAGCATGGGAAGCGTTATTCGAAAGTCTCAGGTTCGGTTTCTGGCAGCAGCGAGTAATTTTTTTCTTTTTTTCATTCGTTTTCATGTGCCTCATAATTGCTACAAATAACGTCCATTCTCCTCTCCTTGGAATTCTTGTCTGTTAGTTCTAATTATCATTGTCTAACAAAAAAAAACGGCCCTTAAGTTCTGCTTGTTCACTCGCAGAAGTAAGAGACGCGTCCGTTAACAAGGAAGACTAGCACCCGTCCTGTCTACGTGTCTCTTCTTTCTGTAATTGTTGCTTCGCGCTTAAATATGGGGTCTGCAGCACGAAGAAAGCAACGCACACAGAGTGTACCGGATCACGTGCTCTATTCAAGCAGTCTCCGTTGCCCGCTTTTGTTGATTGCCTTCAACCACAATGTTGTCCGCTGTGCCCTAGCGCGCGTGTTGAGTAGCCAACGTGAGTGGTGCTATAACTGCAAAAGTATCATACCGCTATCGAAGGCCAATAAACGGGCCTTTAATGTGACTTGTCCTTCAAGTAGAAACCGACATTTGTTTAAATAAAAGACCACAGTGTATTGAGTGAGAAGTATAGTTTTCGTGTGCGACAATTCATAAGGTCAACGTGCTTGAGACGCTTTATTTCTTGTTTTAATGGATTATGTTTTACGCACGTATCACATTGACTTGGCAGATTATCCAATAAAACCGCATTTTGCCGGTAAGCCCACGCTGCATGGTCGCATTACTCGGTGGTGTCTTCCGACCGGAACGCGCGCTCACCGCGGACTCAGAGCCCAGCTTCGCTCACGGGCTTCGGGTGATGCAGCGGATCCGGCCTGTCGTACGGCATGGACGCGACTGGTCTCGAGGTCTCCCCGTGCGCGTACGAGATCTCCCCGGCGTCCGTGCTCTGCTCGAGGATGTTGGTGCGTCTCAGCAGCCACTGGACGCCCTTAATGATTAGCCGCGAGAGCAAAGCGAGCGCCAGCAGAACGGTGCACGCCGCTATGAACGACAGCCGGGGCCAGTTGGCGGCGCCGCCCAGCAGTCGCGGTGGCACCGTCGGCTTCGGCGTCGACGGTGCCAGGCAGCCGCCGCGCACGCGCCTCTGTTCCGGCTCGCAGATGCAGCGGCCCGCGCGACCGCACGTGGTCCCGGCGCCGACGCACGCGTCGCGGCCGGCGCAAGGCTCGCCGTATCGCGCCGTGGGTACGCACGGGACGCCAGGGTCTCCGGCCGTGGAGCGCACCGCCCGGTAGCCGCAGTCGCAGCGGCCCTGCAGGCACTCGAGCGTGCTGTGGTTCCACTGACACTGGTGGTGGTAGCGGCAGGCGCCGTCCAAGGGAATGCTCCTACCGCAAACGCCGTGCACAGGGTCGTAGTTCGGCCTGTCCAAGGGGCAGTGGCAGTGGCCCGACGCGTTGCACCACATGTAGCGGCGTTTGCAGCGACAGCCGCTGTCCTCCGGCGTGTCTGACACCGCGAACTGCATGGAGGCGTTGAGCAGGATCTTGCCTCCGGCAGCCACGACTATGGCTGTGACCGTCCCCGTCACCGGCTGGTTGGCCTTCAGCGTGAGCTGCACGTCGGCGTTCTCGCGTTTCTGGTCCGTCTGCGTGACGCGGTAGACCTCGCTGACCGAGCAGCAGTTCCTCGGCGCGACGTGCCAGTAGACGGCCGAGAGAACTCCGTTGCTCAGGCCGCACGTGAAGAGCAGATTGGAGCCCACAGGTCCGTGTCCGCGGATCGCCTCGCACGCGACTACGGTGGTGCCGTTCGTTCGGCTGTAGAAGGCGTCGCAGTCCTTCTCGGACTTCACTGGCACTCGGAACAGCGTCATTGACGCGACGACCATCGCCACGATCGGTTGCGCCCTGTGGTGAACTTGCATTGCGTCTACGAATCACTCCTCTTCTGCCAGGGACGTAAGTTTAAGTTGAAGGGGCTTTACTTATCAAAGTGGTATACCGACGATAATCACGTAGAAAAATTAGGCGAAATTCAGACGTGCGTTCGCCTGCTCGCTTGCCTTCTTCTGACACTGTGGCTCCTGTCCACTACGGAGGACTGGCTGAAATCCGGTTGTAAAAATATCGGAGATACGATCTTAAGTACTAAAGGAAGACTAGGTGCGGTGGTAATGCTGGAATTACAAAAATAGGTTATTTTTAGGAATACGTACCATGCTAGAGACGCTGTATACCTATTCATGTGTATCTAAAAAGGACAAAGACGAGGCAATGCAATGACGTGATTTTCTCTGCCCAATTCCAAGTTAACGTATGGGACACCATTGGTTGTCGCAATAACACGGAAATTAAGGCATCTTATTGTGATTGACGTTTCCAGCGGAATTTGGTGACAGGAAGGGGGGGGGGGATGATAACGCATTGCGCCAAAGACGAGATGAAATGAGCAGGGATGTAGCATAGAGAATAGTCCTACAAGTGTTGTGCGCCAATTGTGTGCACTACGTATTTTCGGATTCGCAAGGAGCACTTCAAGTCAGAATTAAATAACTATCGCTCCTAGGAATGAAGTAATGCGAAAAGTATCGGCAAACTTTACCCTATACTCGGTCAGTCCCATGCACTGGGTATGAGCCATGTTCAGAAGAAAACGACAAGTGTTTACGTGCGCATCAGCGCGACAATCGCTTTTGCACGCACAGCCCTCATATGACTAAGAACTGACTACAGCATGAAGAACGAAGCCATATGTATGCAACAAAATCACGTGTGACAGCCGTTCGTGCAAAATTAAAATAACGAACATAATGAACTAAACATTCACATTTCAAGCCAGGTATAGCATCTCTGCAATTCCTCGTCCTTTTTTTGTACTAAAAAACACCACGACTCTTTACAAACAATAGAAAAAACGAAAAAGAAGACCTCTAACAGCAGTACGAAAAAAAAAACACACATCAATATCAATGTTAGCGAAAAACTGAAGCCAATAAAACCAACAAAGTAGACTGCGAATGCATAACCAAGAAAATACAAGGGAACTTAACAAACATAGACTGCTTGATGAATTGGTAACTCATCTCAACGCTGGTGCGTGAAAAAAACAATAGCACAACAGGAACTTAAGAACTCATGCATGACCATTGAAAAAAATCAACTTCTTTTTCAGAGGGCCTACGGAGTGGCCGTGGGCGATTGGGCTCCTGAACTAAGGTCTCCATCGTACAAGGAAGATTTCTCGAGATCGTTGGGGTTCCCTCTTTTATCTTCCTTTCTCACTTTTGGGGTTGTTAGTATACAAAGGAACATTCACGGAAGTCATGTTGCAAGCGTTAATAGTGCAGAATAACGTTTCCTTTCTTTCTTTCTTTTTTCTTTCTTTCTTTCTTTCTTTCTTTTTTTCTTTCTTTCTTTCTTTCTTTCTTTCTTCTTCGCGACTCCGTTAGGCGCGTCAAGTCTGCTATGTGCTATTCCTTATCCAGTTTTTTCTGGCTAATAGCTCAGGTTTGTGTGCACATAGGTTCTCTCTCATCCCTCTTTATCTTCAAACAGTGCTTCGCAATAAACACCTTCCACACACTCAATACGAACGAGTGTCCCGGAGTAGAGTTCTGAGAACCAAGATGGCTTCCGTGGGGTTCGAATTATGCTATATCCTACACGTGTGGAGACACCGGCAGCGAATGTTCGCGCCATCACATTTGCATGCGGTGGTGATTTGCGTGCGCGCCCCGTATGGTGAGACTCTGATGAGACTGTGTAGTTCCCCCCGACCCTCTGCGACGCTGCCCCCAGTCTCCTCTCTCTCCGTCTGTTTCTACATAACACCCTCTTTCTCGGAGTGTCCTCGCGATATGGAGCAGGCTGTGTGCTTTTCGATGCAGTGACGACGAGAGTCCATTAGCGTGTACGTTCATCAGCGCTCCCTAAGTGACCGTGAAACGCGTCTTCTTTCGCGAGTTCCCAAGAAAATAAACGGAACGCGGGTCGCGAACGACTCGATACTTGCGCCATTGTGGAGTCTTAACAATGGCCCGTAATGATTTCGAACGCAGCTTCCGCGAAGGCCGGGACTGTTATTCCTGCAAGACTTGGGAATAATGATCCGTGCGTTTGATGGGTCATCATGTTTCCCAGGATGATCGTCCACACCATTCCACAGAACGCTGGGCCCGTACCAGCCCCTCTTCTGTGTTCTTCCCTCCCGAATTATAAGCGAACTTGCAGTCGTTGTCTTAAGCTAAGTTCCTTGTGATAACATGCGGGGTCCTCATTGTAGACAATAAATATAATAAAAACGTAATATATATATATATATATATATATATATATATATATATATATATATATATATATATATATATATATATATGCCCCGCCGTGGTGGTCTAGTGGCTAAGGTACTCGGCTGCTGACCCGCAGGGCGCGGGTTCGAATCCCGGCTGCGGCGGCTGCATTTCCGATGGAGGCGGAAATGTTGTAGGCCCGTGTGTTCAGATTTGGGTGCACGTTAAAGAACCCCAGGTGGTCTAAATTTCCGGAGCCCTCCACTACGGCGTCTCTCATAATCATATAGTGGTTTTGGGACGTTAAACCCCACATATCAATCAATCAATCAATCATATATATAATAAGGGAAAGAAGTGTATACCTAAGGGCTCGTTTTTCCGTGTTTTAACACAATATTAATGAGATATAACAGACAGTAATGCCAAGGAATGTACAGGGGAAGTTATTAGAACCAATGGAATGTAATGGAATGTAAATATATATATATATATATATATCTATATATATATATATATATATATATATATATATATATATATATATATATATATAATATGGGACATCAGGAGGGAACAGCAGTCGTTTGTTTGTATTCCTACTGTCCTCCCATTATTTGCTGTTTCAGTTAACAAAGTAAGTCCACATCGATACATTTATCGCATCTGCGTGAAAAGTGGTCACGCGGAGTGCTATTTTGAGTCCTGATGTTTTCCCGATTTTCCTTTATATACTACTGCAAAGTTTGGGCAAACCAATCTCGGTCATTTTTGCCTAAATGTCACTATACCCGACAACGCATTCGCCGTGGCAATTTAGTGGCCGAATTGTCACGATGCCCCGAACTCGTCAGGAACTACTCAGGAACCGTAACTGAACGAGGGCATCTACTAGACAAAAAAAAAAAAAAACCTGGACGCCGAATACTAGCTTAATTATGTCAGCCTGGCCCACGTCGAGAGAGTGCATAAGAGGTGTGCGTGCGTTCCAGGGCATTTTGAAGGTGTCCTGAATCACAGCCGTTTTGATTGAACTTAACTGATGTCAGACACGCCTGAGGAATGCAACCACTGGGTAATGAAGAGTCATTGAATCATTGATGATTGATTGACTGATATGTTGGTTAGAAGTGCGGCAGCTTGGGCTAGTTGGTATGACATGACGACAGTTATAGCGCGAGAACAGAGCGACGACACAGAGACAAGAAGGACATGAAGGACACTGCCATCGCTTGTCATCGGGAATGGCAGATGGACCATGTTAGTCTGTTGCGGCGTAGTGGTCACCGATGTGAGCACTACGCCGCACTAGACTAACATGGTCCTTCATACCACCCGTAATCGGGGCACCTTGTGGCAGGGGCAATCGTGCACTTCGGGGGATGTTTTTCAACGACGCAACTGGGCGCCCTTCTTATTTGACTGGATTGCGCCTTAAAATGACCCCCGTATACTCGCACAGCAGTTCTGCTTCTGGTGCGTGCGCCGCACCAGCCAGTGGCTTGGTGCCGCCGCCACTCAGTGGCGGCTTTCAGTTAATGTTCCGTTATCAAAATAGCCAAGCCTCATGCATTGGGCCGCAAGCCCAGCGCCGCGCTCCGCGCATAACCGCTCGTGCCCTTCTTGTCTCTTTGTCGTCGTTCTGTTCTCGCGCTGTAACTATCGTCTTGATATGTGGGGTTTAACGTCCCACGTAATGAAGAGTCAGCTTGCTCAATCTCATCGCAACGTTTTTTTTTCAGAAAACTGCATCTGACTTGCACGCGTCCTTCATAAGCCTTCGGTCAAGTCGCTTCGAATTAAGATAAAAATTCGAGACTGCGAAATAAAGTGAACAAAACAGTATAAATGGACCCATATTTCTTCTGGTGCCATGGATGATTTTATAGCACAGTTGTTGTGGTCGAGGGCCGCCCTGTCGCAGATAAAAACAATCGACATCGTGAACCGTATTGCACTCAATCACCGCACAAACAGTCGAAAGAGATGGTTAACCAAAGAAACTGCAACGTGCGGCCCGTGATCGATGTGGACGATTGGGCCACTTGGTGATATGCGATCTAGGCGTACTACGTGGTAGAAAACACGGACGGCAACAAAACGAGGACAAGCGCTTGTCATTGTCTTTTTCCCATCCGTGTTTTCTGCCGCGCTGTACACTTCAACCCTGATCGATGTTTGCGCGCGTTTGTTGCCTTCTTAATTTTTATTGGACCGGTGTGGTGAGTGGTGGGACTTGTCCTGTATCTGTGGCGCATTTGCGCTATGTGAGTTTGCATCGGAGTGGTTATGGTGGAGGACTGAGAGAACAAGAACAGCCGCATAGAGAGAAAGAAAAATAGAAAGAACGAGAAATAAAGATGTAAAAGTGAAGCAGGGAATAGAAGGACGTATAAACAAAGAGACATAGCGACAAAGGCATAAAAAGACAAAGACAAAAAAAAGATAAAAAGCAAGCATGGCCATGTACGTTATATATTACAACTAGGGCTGGGAAAGACAGAGGTGAGACGGTGAAAGCCTAGCCAAGCTAGGACCAGCTAGGTACTCACAAACTCTGATGTGACCCAGCCCCGCGAGAATTAGTGGAAGTGCGATTATTTTTTTTAATTGCGAGAGCGAAGATTAGGATGGGGGACCGGAATGTCGGAAAAAAGTGGAGCAAGAAAGTAGCAGTTACACAAGCAGGCCGATTCAACTGCGCTAAGCAGTGTAAGGAGACAGAGAGAGAGAGAGAGAGAGAGAAAGAAAGAAAAAGGAATCGTTGGTCAATTGATATGCCCCGTATTCGCCTTCGATCGACTCAGCTAATGACACAGTTGCACGCGAAGAAGGCTCGAAGAATAGTCATTCGGTGCGTTAAACGAGCCATTGAATTCAATCGGTTTAAGTGTTGAGTGAATAAACGTGGTTTGTGCTCACCCCCCACCTTCCCCATTTTTCTTCCTTGGCCTGTGTCGTTCGTGCCAGCCATCGTTTGAATGTATCGCCTGTGCGCACATGTTTCGTATAATGCGCGCAGACGGAACGATAAAGTTGCATCGACGCATCGCGCGGCCCAGTCTGCCCTGTCGGCTCTTGCATTAGGAACGTAGATATGATATCCTGCTCAATTTTTACGGTTACAAATAGAGGCCGCTCTTCAAATCATTTGTTTGTAGCAATATTAGTTTATGTTCGTTATTATATTCGCTAAAAAAATGAAGATTACGTTGTTAAGAGCGTCGTGCTTCTTTGCAGCACGCCGCAGTGATGTATCGGTTGTGGTGCTCGACTGCCCATCCGAAGGTTCCGGGTTCGATCACCGCCGCTGCGGTCGCACTTCAGTGGAACCGGAACGCTACAGGGCCGTGAATTGTGCTGTGTCAGGGCACGTAAAAGAACACCAGATAGTCCAAATTTCCGGAGCACTTCACTACGGCGTTCCTCATACCTGTATCAACATTTCGGGACGTAAACCTCTAGATATTATCATCACCCTTTGCAGCAAAAAGAAGCAGTCAGTGCGCTTAAAAGCGCTTGAAAGCTTTGAATACGTTTCCTTTTCTTTTGCTTGTTGTAAAATATTCAGGTCAGTAGTCCACTTTATTGCTCTTAAAATAGACGATGTGGTTTGACGTTATGAGTTTGAGTTCAAATATGAGTTTGAGGCACATCGTGGGGGCGGGCTCTGGCTTAATCGTGACAACATTACTCATTGATGTGCTCAGCTATCAAAGTTGCTTCTCCGTCTCGATGTTATCGAAATGGTTAATGTACTGCGGGTGAGGCTTGTTGAAGACACCGTGCTGGAAAATATTGTATGCGTTTTAATAATTTAGGTGCTAAAACAATTTTACAGTATAAATGAATTTATTTTGCTGGCCCTTCAGAATTATATAGACCACTGTTTCGCTTGAATTTGAACTTTGGTCTTTCGAAGTTGCATGAGTCTGCCGTTTTTCATGATCACGCTTCGAGATCATGCCTCAAATATGGCTCATACCCACTCAGGAGGATCGGCCGAGAATCGATTGTACGACTTGGTTTTTTATTTGACTCGATTCTTCTAAAATGTGGCGCATACACTTTCTGGTGGATTGGCTAAGTTGGTATTATTTTGTTCTTCTTATTATCGCCGTGGCTCATCCCCAGTGCAAAAGAATTCACTCAGTTTTCAAAGAAGTGGTACTATTATTCTGTTAACGCGATAGTGTTAAAGAGCTCGTTTCGCAGAAAATCCGGCGACGATGGTTGCGAGCGCCAATTCATCTTGCGCGTGACCGAAAAATCGAGAAAGATGCAAAAAACCTAGGTTGTTTGGGTCCGAGTGACGATCAACCCGGGTCGGTTGCGTGGTAAGCGAGTGTTCTACCACACAGCCACCCGTCTTCCGACAGCCAGCCTGTCTCCTCAATAAGCGCATTAGCTTTCTAAACAAGGTACTTTCCAACTCATGACCTATCACCCAGAGTGGGTTGCGCCAAAATATTAAGGAACCAACCAACCAACTAGGGACAGGATATCGGCATCGCGTTCAGCTCTTGAAGG
Organism: Rhipicephalus annulatus; assembly: GCA_013436015.1. Classification (NCBI taxonomy): domain Eukaryota; kingdom Metazoa; phylum Arthropoda; class Arachnida; order Ixodida; family Ixodidae; genus Rhipicephalus; species Rhipicephalus annulatus. The sequence goes on from WOVY01003060.1 coordinate 27,871, forward strand.
CAAAGATTAAATGTCCCCTTATTTTTCGTGAAAATTGCGAAAAACGGATAGAAATAAATGACCATCCGTTTCACACCATTTACAGAAAGAACGCAAAAGGACAGCCAAACCTGACCTGTCCAAGTAAAAGTTATCAGGGGATGGTCTCGGTCCCTGCAGTGGGTAGTGTCGTTACATCTATAAGAACCATGTTTCAATTTCGAGTGGGAATGAACCGCTTGGCGTTAGTACTGCTCACAGCGGCGTCAGCGCTGTCGACGGTGTTCGCTGACGAAGAGCCCCGCGAGTGGTACAATGGCATTGGCAATGTCAGCAGGCTGCCCGTATACCGCCTCATCAACCTGCAACCCGTAAACGCCGTGGGTACGATGTTGCTCTTCGCCTGCTCCGCCGCAACCCGGGACACCGTGCACGTGAGCTGGCGCGTTCAGCACCCCGCCGGCGTGAACTTGTCGCGCAGCATCCGGGCCCGCTCCTCAGAGGTTGAGCTGGCCGGTCGGGTCTTCTACGTTCGCGACTCTCTCCTACGCATCACCTCGCTAACACCACACGAAGGTACCGTGCAGTGCACCGTCATCGGCACCCAGGTGAAATTGCGTTACTGATAATGAAATTGGGCCAGCTGGTTCCGAGTGGTCCCAGATTGAAACCAATGGGCCCAGTTGTCCCACTTCTGGTACCTGTTTGGTGCAGAACTGGGACAACGGGGATTTGGAAAAAAGCATGACCAGTTCACAGTTCGGAACCAACTTGAACCAGTCGGTCCAGGTGGGGGGTAAGTTGGCTTCAGTTGGTGACCAACTAATACCAGAAGGCTCGCATTTGTTCCCAGGAGGGCAGTTTTGACGCCGAGAACGAACAGCAGACGCCGAGCATGAGCGCCAACTACTCGGTCCTGGCCTCGGTGAACATCCAGACGTGCTTGACTCTGGGCGACGACTACTGTCCCCGGGACCGGGCGTTCTGCTCGGCTGACCAGGCACAGGGGCTCTCGTGCCTCTGCTCCGACGCGTTCCCTCGCCGCGACCCTTTCCACGGCGTGTGCTACACGCCCGTCAAGCTGGGCAACCCGTGCCTCTTCGACCACGAGTGTGAGTCCGAACATTCCTGGTGCTTGCACCAGGTGTGTGCCTGCAGGCCCCTCCACAGGCCCGTCGCGCATTCGTGTGAGCCCGTGGCACGTCTTGGCGAGCCTTGCCAGAAGGACCAGTGCGCCGCGCCCTACACCGTCTGCAAGAACGGCCGCTGCGGTTGCCAAGACCGCACTGACGACGTGGATGGAGTGTGCGCGCCGGTCTCGTCCGGAGACTTCGCTGGTGGCACCGGTGCCACGGGATTCCAGAACGTGAAGGCCTTCGGTCCTCTTCGCACGGACGCCCCCACGTTGCTAATGTTGACCGGAATCGGCATCGTGCTGGGAATCATCACGATGTGCTACACGCTCAAGGATTTCGGATACCGAAGCATGAAGGCGACCACGGCAGTGTCCGCCGAAGGTCCGCTTCCCCAAGCGAATGCACTCAACGCGCCCACTTCATAACAAAAAAATATGCGGCGAAAATGGATAACTATATACTTATTTCTTTCAATTTTGTTATATCGTACATAATTATTAGCACTGCATAAGTTGGTACATTTTGTTTATTGCATCCTCTTTTTCTCCTTACGGCAGCGGCCCCCGAGCGCATGCCATGGCGCAGAGATGTAGTCAGCATAGACTTCTTATATAACATACCCCCTTTTGCAAAAGAAACCAAAAACACAAACCCAGTTATTCTTTACTCTCTAACGAAGTCCTGTAATTCCTCCGGAGTCTACTTCTTACGCTTGCTTCTCCCGCACGCATAAAATCCTGACAGATTGGTTCAAACTTGCGTGCCCTCTGCAGCAGATGATCCACGGTCTGCATTTTCATGGCCATGTGCTCCTGATGTGCCAGTTTGTGGTGCACTGGATGACTGGTTAAGCGCAGGTGACCAGTTCATAACAGCAGAGGTGCGTGGTTTTATGTTGTTGACTTCTCCGACGTGAACAGTGGCTAACTTGGATGTGTTCTACACACGCCCATATTGCAAGAGGTGCGAGGCCGGCCCACATTTCCTAATGATCTTCTTGGGCGCGGAGATTGTGGAAACAGCTTGCCGTAAACTTCAGGTAACTTAACGTGCACGTAATCACCAACGACGAAGCTGGGCTCCTTTGCTCCACGTTTTTCATCTGTGTAGTTCTTCGACATCCTTTGCTTGTTTTTTACGCGCTCTCGCAACTGCTCAATCGCCTTTGATGGGTTCGTGCTGAAGCATTTGTAGGCAATCCCACTGTCTAAAGTCTGGTGTGAGGTTGGCGTCTATGCACAAGAACAGCGGGTGCTGCACCAGTCGTCGTGTGATGCGTACAGCGATATGCTTGCAGGTAATCAAGCATGGCTGTTCATGTATCACGGCGCTCAAACAGAACTAGTAGAATATACGACTTCAGCGCCCTGTTCAATCTTTTCACGAAGCCGTTAGCTTGTGGATAATACACAGAAGAGTTGTAATGCATTATTCCGCGCTTTGTGAGAAACTCGGCAAAGCTTGCAGAAGAAAACTGTGGTTCGTGATCGGGTACAAAACCACGTGGGTATGCTTCTCGCGCAAAAAGTTCAAAACTTTTTCAATGTGTAAGTGGTCGCATCTCGTATGAAAGTCACTTTAGGCGACTTGCCCAGTAACCACTATATGGCAGTCGGCCGAAGCTTGCGTGAAAGGTCCCACGATGTCGATGGCGACTTTTTCTCACGCTGCGTCTGGAAGAGGAACAGGTTGCAGTGCCGCTGCAAAGGTACGTGCAGACTTGTCACAACACTGCCAAATCACGCATGTGCGCTCCACTTCTTCAATATGGCTATTCATGCACGGCCACCAATAGGACTCTCTGAGGCCAGCTTTGGTACGATTATTGTCCGGGTGTCACTCATGGGCTAGATCTATAAGGCGGCGTGTAAAAGTCGCAGGCACGGCAATGCTGTCCTCCCGGCATAGGATTTACCTTACAACAGAGAGTTCAGCCTTCATGCAAAAGTAAGGTGACAACTCTTTTGACGGTGACTTCTTGTCAGGCCAAGAAGTAGCAGTGAAGTGCTTAACTTCACAGATAATCTGTTTACTGGCACTTGCTTCTTGAAGCTCTTGCACGGTAACTGCGAGAGACAACAGACAAATTCTTCTTCTGGTGCATTGTGAGTTTAACTCTGTACGGGTAGCCTGGAGAGACCATCAGCGACGACGTTTTCACTACCCTTCCTGTATTCGACGGTATAGTTGTAGCAGAGCAACCGTGAGGACCAGCGCGCAATCATTAATAGTCTGTGACCGGTGCCGTTTGTCTAAAGGATCGTAACCAGCACCGCGTAATCCGTTCGTAAGATGAAAATTCGTCCCCATATATAAACGTGGCAGTGTTCGCAAGCCCAAACGCAGGCAAGGGCCTCACGTTCGCCGACTGAGTATTTCAATTCATGTGGTTGCACTGTGCGTGGAGCGAATGCGACAGTTCGCAGCCAGGTTCCGTTGTCCTGCTGAAGAACAGCACCTAATCCACATTCTCAGGCATCAGTTGTAACGTACACAGGCAAGTTGGGATCAAAAAGACGAACTTCTCCAGATGTGAGCGGAGATTTCAGGCGCTCCAAACTGCTCTTTGCAGCCGCACTTCAAACAAAAGACGCATTTCCTAGTAGCAAGGCGCGCGTTGGCTCGACAACATCCTAAAAGTGAGGAATGAACTTGGAATAGAAGCCAGCAAGTTCCAGTAGCGAGCGCAGTTCGTTAATATTTGTAGGTGACCGTGTCTTGGCTATAATGGATGACATCAACAAAAATAATCCTCTAGCGTTCACAACATGACCTAGAAAAGTCAACTCTGCCACGTTAAAGACACTCTTGTTGTTAGCCTGAGGTCAGAATCAGAAAGGCGTTGCAAAACAGCGCGCTGTTTCGCAAGTGGCCATCACGGAAGCGCCCACACACGACTCTGTCATCAATGTAGAATAGGACACATTTGCACAATTTCACGATCATATGCATCATTTTCTGGAACCCTGAAGGCGCCGTGGAACCACAACGGTAACATGCTTGCTCTTTCTGAGGTATGCGAATTCGACCGTTTCACGTGCTACAATGCCGTTCTCTGTGTGATTTGAAGTATCTTTTACACGATGAGCTTTCGAGTCATTTTCCGCAAGTTATCTTGGTTCATTAGTGGCTTGATCGTGCTGTTTGGCAATGGTAAGAGCCCTAAAAAGCGTGAGAGACCTTTCTAGCAGAAGGCGTTCACGTAAGTAAGCACTTGTGGTTTTCTCTATGAGCTGGTCGCGTATCGTGTGGTCCGTTACGTCACCAAAATTGCATGCTCCTACGAGGCTTCTCAGTGCCGTGATGTAATCAGCCGTAGTCTCACCCGGAGACTGCGTACGTTGACGGAAAGGGTGACGCGCTGCAGTGACGTTCAGCGTGGTTTTGAAGTTACCTTCCAGCGTCGCGACGGCGCGGTCGAACTCGTCAGGACTAGAAGATTATAAAGGCGATGGACATAATGGACTTGTAATCGTAAGAACATATTGTCTTTTAGCACTATCATCATCATCGTCGTCGTCGTCGTCCCGACTACGTCCACTGCATGACAAAGGCCTCTCCTATGTTCCGCGAGACAACTCGGTCCTGTGCTTGCTGCTGCCAATTTATACCCGCAAACTTCTTAATCTCATCTGCCCACCTAATCTTCTGTCTCCACCTAACTCTCTTGCCTTCTCTGGGGATCCAGTTAGTTACCCTTAAGAACCAGCGGTTATCCTGCCTACGCGCTACATTCCCGGCCCATGTCCATTTCCTCTTCTTGATTTCAACTATGATATCGTTAAACCCGGTTTGTTGCCTAGTCCACACTGCTCTCTCCTTGTCTTAAGGTTACACCTATCATTTTCATTTCCATCGCTCGCTGCGTCGTCCTCAATTTAAGCTGAACCCTCTTTTTGAGTATGCAGGTTTTTGATCCATAGCTAAGTACCGGCAGGATGCAGCTGTTCTATTCCTTCCTCTTGAGGTATAGTGACCATCTAACAGTCACGATTTGAGAGTGCTTGCCAAATTTACTTAACGCCATTCTTACTCTTCTAGTTACTTCAATCTCGTGGGTTGGCTCTGCGGTTATTACCTGTCCCAAGTAGACATAGTCTTTTACAACTTCAAGTGCACTATTACCTATCTTGAATTAGAATTCAATCAACCAAACGAACAAGCAGGATTTCGGACAGGCTGCTCAACAATCGACCACATTCATACTACCAATCAGGTAATAGAGGAATGCTCAAAATACAGCCAACCACGATACACAGCCTTCGTAGATTACGAGAGGGCGTTTGATTCAGTAGAACTATGCAGACACTGCTGAATCGGGGTGTTGATGAAATATGTATAAACATTCTAGAAGAGATCCACAGGGGATCAACTGCCATCATAGAGCTCCATAAAGAAAACGACAATACACCTATCAAGAATGGTGTAAGGCAGAGGGATACAATCTCTCCAACGCTATTCGCCGCTTGCTTACAGGTGGTTTTCAGAGCCCTAGAATGGGAAAAGTTAGGGATCAGAGTTAATGAAGAGTGACTTAGTAACCTACGCTTCACCAATGACATTGCGTTGCTGAGTAACTCAGGAGACGAATTGCAACTCATGGTTACGGAATCAGACAAGGAGAGCAGAGAGGTAGGTCTTAGAAATAATCTTCAGAAAACAAAAGTAATGTATAACAATCTCGGAAGACAACAGCGCTTCAGCAGGATCGGCTTCCGACGAATGGCAGGGAGATCGGATGCCCTCGAAGCAATCATGTAGTTCTCGAAAGTCCGGATCCATTGCTCCCATGGGACGTCCGCGTGTCCGGGTGGCGACAAGAACGGAGGTGGCGGCTGTAGCCCCGAAATACCTATCGTAGAAGATAACAGACAACAAACGAAGGCACAGATAAGGTTCAGGCCGGTATCACAAGGGCTGGTGAATCGTCGTCGCCAAATTATGTTACATCGTGCATAATGCATATCACAGCATAAATGGATACATCCCGTTTAGTTCATGTAATTTTTAGGGGCGAAGCTCCTTAAGGCATGGGTCGGTCGTCCCCTGTATGTATCTATGGGTGTAGTAACCATCTCACAGCATATTCACGGAGTGAATGATGATGAGTGGGGCGAAGCTTCCAAGGGTTTATCGGCAAACCGTGAATCATCAGCTGACCGCGTCCATCCGTCGTCTGTCTGCCTGTTTGACGCACAGATGGATGGATGGATGGACGGACAGACGGACGGATGGATGGATAGATGAATGAATGGACAGACGGACGACGAACGGGCAAACGCATGGACGGATGCATGGACAGACGGATGCGTAGACGGATGCACGGACAGTTGGACACACGGGCGGATGCATGGATGAACGGACGCACGCATGAATGGACGAACGCACGGATGGACGGAAGAAAGAACGAATGTACGGACGGAAACGCGGATAGACTGACGGGCGCTTCGCCCCAGTCATCATCATTCACTCCGTGGATATGCTGTGATTTTTTTTTTCTCATTGGCCGCCGAGTACGTGCCATGGCACAGCGCTGTAGTCTGTAGCGACGCCTTATGTAAAAAATATGTTTGTTTGTAAGTAACTCATTGTCTTCATTAACATTGGATCATATTGCGGTATATTTTGAAATTATGAACACATTCTTTTAAATAGCAAATACCATTAATTTCATGGGCGAACTCCCACGGTGGGTTGCGCCTAGGATAAAAGGGGCAAGCAAGCAATATCCTCAGGGCCACAAAATGCAATAAAGATTGCCCCCTGTTCATCAGAGTGAGTCATTTGGGCGGTAACCCGTAACAGATTATGCTGGGTTCACGAGCTAGCATTAATTTTGACTTGAAAGATATCTTATGCTAACAACACATTAGGATGGGGAAAGTAGCCATGCATTTTTCGGAAGGAAAGGGGCTAGAACTATGTTCTCTGTATGTTCGTGCGTGCGTTTGTTATTGTGCGTGCATATTTACAAATTAAAGATTGCGAAATTTCGATTCGGCGGCGAGGTGCTAAACCCCTTGACCCTTCCCCATGGTTACGCAGCTGATCAGAATCCCTTGAGCATTTTTCTCCGGGGATTATTTGAGTAATGGCTGTTAGATAATGTCTTTGACTTGTATTTTATTCGTTTATAATATGGCTGGTGACCCACGAATATCGGATTTATTGCTTAATTCATTCTATGTCCAGTAGATAATTACCAACCGCTGTACTTCTTTATATCACCTTTTCATATTTCGTGCAGTATATATATTTCTACTTGCTACAATCTTAGTTTTTCGTACTACACCATCTGATAATTTTTGTTACATGAGAGATATTATCTGCAGCCAGTGCCAAGCAGCTAGTCTAACTGATACTGAATCGCGCAAAAAAGTATCATTATCTTCATAGTTATAATGAACGAGAAGATGTGGGCGACCGAGGCGCAGTTTTGCAACCTAGTTTAATAACTCGGAAATTTAAATATACAAGCACGTGATCAAACCACAACGTATATATTCATGGCCATATAAACTTTTTCTGATTTATGAGATAGCACATAAGGCCCTTCAACACAGATGTCACCAGACGCGTGAATGTGTAATGCTTGGGCGATCTCCCGCGTTCTCTTATTATGGCGCCTCCATAAAACCTCGACGTGTGCATAAGAGGTGTGCACGTTCAGTCTCAACAATGCGACGAAATATTTGATGAGGCATGCCCTCTCAACGAAGCCCCATTGGATCCCACCGGCGAGAGTTAACGCGTTTGTCACTCTGACAATGTACGATTTCCCGCATGAAGAAGAATCTTACAAACAACCATATCACCGACCTCGACTCACTTGTCACGTTGATTATTCGTACATTTATTCGAAACTCTCAAGCGTTCAAACTTCCCATCTACAGCTGCGCACACAACACTTCACTTATGTTTCGCTGAGAAGGCCACTGTTATGCCGAACAGTCCCCCTTGTTTTCGCTGAGTGATCGGATATACCGTATACGGTTTGTGTGTAGGGGATAATAATGATAACTCTGTGGGTTTAACGTCCCAAAACCACGATGTGATTGTGATAGACACCGTATCGGAGGGCTGCGTAATTTTCGACCATCTAAGTATGCGGGCGTAAAGCGTTCCCGTCTCCATCGAAAATTTGGCCGCCCCGGCCGACATTTGAGCCCGCTGCCTTATAAAGTCAATGGTCGAGCATGATAATCACCATGGCGAGTTTATGCAAGGAATACTGACGACGGGGCTATCATTAACTTGTTAAGGAAGAAGGGAAGGACTCACCAATTTTATCTTCTTCAAAAACATTTAACTCAAGCGTCCTAAACGTTCTTCATGATAGTTTGACAGTTTAAGCCGGCTGATGTCGTTAGAGAAGGCCGACCGCTGTCAAATGACTTTACTGGATCTTTGGCCTAAACTTAACATGGCAGTCGGCATGTAAAGTCAGTCGTTAGAGTAACCATGACTTGATTTCTAATCATCGATCACTCCATTTACTTATGGTTGCTGGCTCAACGGAAACTATCTCGTGTCAATAATTTCGTCGATAGGCTCTATACTTCACTCTGGTATTTTTCGTTGAAACCTGCTTAAAAACTAGCGCTTGTCGTGTCTATATTGACGTCCTCTTCTTTCGCTCGATGCTGTTGTCTCGGTGTACAAAAATCGATTAACCGTATGGTTCGCGCTCTAACGGGTCACCATGCTTGGACGTGTATGCATAGCAAGTCGACATGAAACCACTCTGTAAATCATCGATCTTCTGTCAGAATTGATGCCTTTTTATTGAACACTGGGCAATGAGTTCAGGAAGCTTTGATATTTTTCGTGTTCATTGTTAATGGTTGGCCTGCTTTTCTATAGTAGCCCCAAGATTTTCTCGAATTCGCCCCTATACTGATTGCATTATGTGAAAATGGGCTCAGTTGCTTAGTATCAACAGCATTCATAAAAACATATTAAAAAATCTGAGTCACGAAAATGGTTGAGTGCTTTCTAAATGGAGGTTGTTGCCAGGATCGATCTCTTTCTTCAATTTCCAGAAAAATAAATCAAGGTACCATTATGAGACTCGAAAAGCGCTGTGAATTAGCTTTTCAGGACAGGCATCGTCTTAAAGGTGTTAGACTGCTGTGGCACACCAAGAGCGTTTATTTTCCCCTTTAGGATGAAGTGGTCCACTGGCTTCTAGATAATGCGCCTCGATTCAGGTAGGAAGAGCGAAGGGGTTTGCTTCATACTAAAGAACGAATTAGACGGAAATTCAATCATTCTTGTCATCTCGTGCTCTCGTGATGGTGTAAATCTGACCCAGAGTTGCTATGTTCTCTAGGATTCAGCAGCCTTAAGCTTAATTAGTTCTGTAGTACGACGGAATGAATTATGTGCAAACCCAGACACTGTGTTGTGCGCCACGTCAATGCCTTTGTACCTGTGTTGTCGTCGATGTTATCGTTGTCCTCGGATTATGGCTTAGGCCCAACGCATGGTATCGGAGTACTAGCGGATGGAGTTTTTCATTATTTTCACGAAGTAACGTTCTCAGACGCTGTTGTTAAATGGTATTTTTATTTGAATAGCCAATTTTGAATAATTAAATACCTTTTAGGGTAAGCTCTTGAACAAAAGTAAACGCACCCAGCGTCCTCGCGCAGCGCATACAGCACGCTTTTGCGAAGAAGACAAAGCGGAACGTGACAGCTGCCATTCTGTCGCTGATTTTCTTGCAGCGGTGCTTGCCTTACGAAAGTTAAACACGGAAATCACATATACTGTTGTAATAAATGATTTTCTGTCTCTCCGCACTGCACTTTCTGCTGGGGCTGACTCGCCCATGATAAAGGCGTTTTGTGCATTAATACGCGCACATTCGAAAAAAAAAAGAATTTTGATTAGTTGTAGCCAGGTGCCTGGACACAAAGGACTGTTTCTAAATGAAATGACCCATTGTGTAGCGAAGTCATCAATACGTGGACCAATTTCATCATGATTTCCATCATCCGCTTACCTGACGGTTGCGTGTGAGGCTCTCTCCCCAATGTGCGCTTTCTAGGGCGAGCTTCAAACCATCGATCATTTCTTGACCTGTCGGCGATTTACTGCAGCTCGAAGGAATCAGTTAGAAGAACCTTTACATGCTATATTAACGAATTTAACTTAGACCGTGATCTTATATTTTGGTGCCGATATATCCGGCTTCTCCAGTGGGAAAGCATGCGTGGATGTGCGGAATGATTTCAATTAAACCAAACGATTAGCTAGCTAATCTACATTATTGTCCTGCTTTGTCAACACACCCACAAATTTAATTTCTTTTCAATATAGAGAGTTGATTTAAGTTATTATTTATTACTTATCAAAAAGCATTATTTTTGGACATATATGAATAAACATCAACATTTGTTATATAACTTGTAATGTTTTTATTCTGGAACCTTCATTAATGTAAAATTTCATACTATTTTTGTAAAACCTCTAAATTCCTGGCGAATTTCACTCAGTGGGTGCGAGCCACAGCAGAAGGAGAACAAGCGCAAGAACGAGCCGCAAGCGGCGCCGCTCCGTCTTGCAAACGAGGCATGCGTTCGTCGACGGCCGTCGTCCTCGCAGCCGTCTCCTGGTGGACGGCGTCCGGCGACGAGCCGCGCGAGTGGTACCAGGGCGACATCAGCCGCGTGCCCGACTACCACCTCTTCCCGAGGCAGCCGCTGAACGCCGCGGGCAAGGCGCTGCTCTTCGCCTGCTCGGTAGCGACGCGAGACGCCGTGCGCTTCCGCTGGCGCGTCGAGCACCCGGCAAGCGTCAACGTGTCGCTCAGCTCGCGCTCGCGTTCCATCTACCTGGAGCGCGGCCGGGGCTTCTACGTCCGCGACTCGCTGCTGCGGCTGGCCTCCGAGACTCCGCACGAGGGCGTGGTGCACTGCAAGATACTAGACCCCGAGAACGGCGGCGAGCAGACGCACATGCGCGCCAACTACTCGGTGCTGTCCTCGGTGAGCGTCGAGTCTTGCTCGCTGCACACCTTCTGCCACCGAGACCGCTCGTCGTGCGCCCTGGACGAGAGCCAGGGCCTGGTGTGCCGCTGCCGCGAGGCCTTTCCGCGTCGAGACCCGTTCCACGGCGTGTGCTACGCCGGCTCCCGCCTGGGCGACGCGTGCGTGTTCGACCACGAGTGCGCAGCCAACGACTCCTGGTGTCAGGACGAGGTGAGCGAGGGCAAGATCGGCAGCGTGGGCGAGAGGGTAGCAACTCGTAATCGTGCCCCGCGCCGACAGACGAGGGTCTCAAGAAAGAACAAAGACCAGAAAAAGGTGGCGCCTTCTTGGTCTTAACAGCTGGCACCATGGATGTTCCTGGTGATAGGGATTGCAGACATCTCTATCTTTGAAGCCATTATGAGCAGTCGCTCGGGCTCTATGAAAAATACCGCAAGGCCTGCGCGCAACGCGCAGCACGGTCACTATGAAAGCTGGAAGAGTGGCCTTTCAGAGCACTCGCAGGCCTTTCAAGCGCACTTGAAGGGTGCCCCCTACAGCATTTATCATCATAATTTTTGCGTGGAGGAATTCACCATGCTATCCTTCATGATTCTTCGCAGAAGCGTGGCATCTAAGGAAATTTGTTCGATTTTTTTTTCGTGGCTGACAAGGATGAAGAATTATGACTGAAGATTTAGTAATAGGGTGGACCAATCGACGACCCACGCGTTGCGCAGTTTTAATTGTTTGACGCCTAGTTGTTCCTTGGCTGTTCTATTACGCATGTTAACGCAATTCCTTTCCTCGCATCAAGTGTGGTTAGGGTTAACTTTCGATAGACTTGCAAGCACCGGCGTTGTTCAGTGGTAGAACACTAGGCAGGCACGCAGGAGACCCGTGTTCGAATCTCACCGTGTCTTTGGTGTTATTTATTTCCGTAGCTCTTATTTTCTTATTTAGCGCGTTGTGATGACGGAAACAGGCGGCGGCGGTGGTGGACAACTACGGCGCACACAAGTTGTGTCATCTCATAACAGATTTCACTGTAAAAGTAAATGCTACCCAAGAAAGACAAAGATGCAAACCTCAGCAAGGCTTTGTAGTCGTCTGCAGCATGTGGACTTCACAAGGTCAGTGATGGTCTTAATCGACATTGAGTAACACTGTTGCAGGTGCGACTCGAGTGTCTACAGCATCAAATATATATGATGCTTTGGAAATCGGCCATACGCTGAATCGGCATTCGCTTGATCAATCTAAAAGAAGAGAACTTTAATGATAATGATGGTGAAATTGTTAGCCATAAATTCACACGAAGGAATCGAATTAAGTTTATTGCAATATGACCATGGCAAAAAAAAGTCTGAAAATAGAATATTTTACGTTAACGTGGTAAATATTGCCAAATACATGGCGCCGAGCTCCATAGCATATCACCTCGGGCTGTCGGGCACAAAATTATCACCGGAAACGTTCAGCACTTTCCATCAAGAAATTGCTCAAGAAAAGATGTACAATGACTCCGAAGTAGCTCTCTGTTAGTTCAAGGCCGTACGGCAGTGCTGCAAAGTACGAATGAATCTTGGGACGAATTTTGCAGTGTTGTGAAGAGGAGCGGGTTACCAGGTGAACACATCATACTTTTTTTCTGCAAAGGGCTTCACTCTGCAGCCTCGTGCAACGGGACTGAAATTTTTCACAGCATTGTGGTTCAGGCACAGTAGAGGTGATGTGGACTTTGAGCAGCTAGAGATCTCTAAGAGGAGCTTGTCTGATTGGTGTTACAAATCGAGGCAGGAGTGAAATTTTAGGCTCTCACTATGTGGAGCTAGCACTCCAACGTGATTGACGGCCACCTGGTACGCTGGCGGCCATTACGACTGGTACGCCATGGTACGGACTGGTACGCTGGCGGCCATTACGAAGCTGTCTTGCGGACCAGTCCGCCGTGGTCCTTCCGCCACTCTTGACCAAGTGCGGCTCGCTTGTCCGTGCTGTTTCCAGGTGTGCGCCTGCAGGCCGTCCTTCATGCGCGTCTCGGGCCACTGCCTGCCCACGGCGCGGCTGGGCGAGCCCTGCTCGCAGGCCCGCTGTCCCGGTCGCCACGCGCACTGCCGCCACGGTCTGTGTGCGTGCGACGCCGAGTACCGCGACGTGGACGGCGTGTGCGTGCCCGAAGCGATCCGCGACAGCCTTCGCGCCGAGGCCGAGTCGCCGGACGCCCTGAGCGCGTTGCGCGTCGACTCGAGCGCCTGGCTCGTTTTGGTCGGCTTCTGCCTCTTGCTCGGACTCGTCGCGCTCTTCCACGGCATCGCCGACAAGCGCCACCGCAAGGTCGTGGCGGCCGCCGCGGTCCCCGCGACCGACGTGTCTTGAGGATCGTGAGACGTGCGCTACTGTCAGAATCGGGACGTTCGGCGAACCATCTATACGGTGATCGGACGGTTTTTTTTTATTTTATTCGTAACTACCGCGTCTACTAAAGCTTCCTATGCCACGTCATCTTTCTGTATTCTTCTTTTTTATACGTGAACCGAGAATGATTGATTGATTGATATGTGGAGTTTAACGTCCCAAAACCACCGTATGATTATGAGAGACGCCGTAGTGGAGGGCTCTGAAAATTTCGACCACCTGGGGTTCTTTAACGTGCACCCACATCTGAGCACACGGGCATACAACATTTACGCCTCCATCGGAAATGCGGAAATGCAGTCGCCGCGGCCGGGATTCGAACCCGCGACCTGCGGGTCAGCAGCCGAGTACCTTAGCCACTAGACCACCACGGTGGAGCGACCAAGAATAAATGTGCACAGTCTGTCAGGGGTGTGTGAAATCGCGAGTTTATTTATTTATTTATTTATTTATTTATTTATTTATTTATTTATTTATTTATTTATTTATTTATTTATTCTGCCCTCACGGCGCGAGGGTTTTACAGAAGAGGGGACTGGTAAGCGGGAAGAAATGTGGGCCATTCGGGTAGTAATACAATACAGCTGCACCGTAATACAATGGGTAGTAAAGAAAACAATACCAGTACCTAATGTACAATGCATGCAGTTAGGTAACCGTTTGTGCATAGGACTGTGAATACTAATGAGATGATAAAACATAACAGTAATTCCTGCGTATACAGTGCTAGCGCGTTTGTGCTGAAGAAGTTGACAACAAAGTTATAAATTCCCGTTAAAACTTACTAACTGACGTCGGACATTGTTCAAGCTTTGGCACGTAAAGCACGAAAACCTAATATTTATACTCTTCTATCTAGACTAAGTTATCACGTTTACTAACTCGTATATCGGTAGAAGGCGTGTTGTCAAGGCAAAGGTAAACGTTATTATGACTACACTAATTAACCCGAAGGAAAGTTTAATTTTTTACATGCGTAAGCGACTTTTGTTTCCGCCACCCAAGGTGAGAGTGGTCCGAGGCGCCCTCGCACTGTAAGTATTCATGTCCCTTGACGAGCACATCATAAGCGTCGAGTAAAAAACTCCTGGCTTGACACTCGATAACGACAGCTGTTAAACGCTATACTGAAAGACAACCGCGCAGTTCTCCGTATAGTGAAGGTATGCTATGTGGTTTGAGCACGTGCTACCACAGTAAATATGTATTTCTGTTTTTTTTGTCGTAAGAAGAGTTTGATATCTGCAGCTTCTCTGTAACAATGCCATGTATTACTGAAGACGGCAGTTTAAGGAACATCCGCGCCGTGTTCGGGAAATGCGCGAGTGGCATATCAACAGTCGTTATCCACTTTGCGTCCATTTCGATGAAAGTTAGGCGTGTTACTAATCGATTACTTAACGCCCACAGCTTCTGGTTTTCTCAAATGGTGCGTGCATTATAGGCGTAACATGGCACTCTTGGGGTTGCTGACGCCAATTAGGAGCCCAAGAAAGCTGTCATTTCAAACGGACGTCAATAATTATAGACTTATTATTGCGCCGAAATATTTCGGAATCGCCATGTGTAATAGGAAAAATTTCAACCGGGCCGCTTAGTTTTTTTTTTCAGGACTCCTATACTGAGGAATAGAATGTCTGAGCTTTAACTCTATAATTTATTTATTTATTAATACTGTCAACCCTCGCTTGAGGGTCATAACAGGGAGGGAGTACAATATGAGTACAAACAGAACACCACTAAGCAATAAACACAGGAAAACAGAATGGGCAGTACTTCAACCATTACCAAAATAAGCATCAATTTCTCTGTCAAAAATTTGCACATCGGTACTATTAATAACATGTTGGGGTAAAGAATTCCATTGTTCTATAGCATCCGGGAAAAATGACCACCGAAAGATGTCAGTGCGAGTGCTAAAAGGTTCAATAATAATCTAAAGGTTAACGCGGCAGCACTTTCTTTTGGTTCTCGTCATAAAATTTTACAGGAAATTGTAAAGCTGTGTCCTCTGGCGATTCTGACACTCAACGGGTTATCCGTATTTAATTATTTTCTCAGCCCACCTTTCGTGTTGGCCATTAAAGACAAGCTATCAGTATGCCCTATCGCTTGCGAGAAATCCCTTGCCGTCAATTCTCCGAAAAGTAAAGCTGCTGTTCAGATGCGTGGGCCAACTAATCGCAACTGCTCCAAAAAAGTTAAAAGTCCGTGCTCAAACGTCTAAGCCGCGTGATTGAAGAGCCTCTCCTTCGGCATGCGTAATCCCGCAGCTTAGAGTGGCTCGGCTCGAGATCTGGCCGGAGTGCAGGCTCCCTATATTCCTTATCGCATCGCTTAAGCGCGCATCGGGATCACTGGGAAGGCGCCCGAAGTTGTTGCCTTCCTAGACTCGATTCTTATCGGCACTCGCGTTAAAGTTATACGGGCTCTTTGTCACGTGGGTCTCTTATCTTTGTGTACGCTTCACTGCGATATATAGCAGTTAAAGGGCTCGATCGAAACTGGATTAGCTATGGCCGCTTTCCGTAACTCGTTTCCGTTTACGCCTGACATCCACGATATTTCCCAGCCATAGGCGAGCGCACGAGGGGATGGGGAGGGGGGGTCACCCAAGAGGGGAAGATGGGGGTGCGTAGTCAGACCCGTACAATGAGATATTAGGGAGGGGAGTGCTGCGACGAACCCTCGCCCCCAACCCTGAAGGGGAACCCTGTGCTTGCCTGTGATTCCAGCGTTGAGAAGAGTGATATTCAGTTCAGTAAGGAAGACGTGAGACGAGCAGTTATTTCGCGTGCTGTTCACCACCGTGCTGCATGTTTTGTGCCCGAAACTCTGCAAGTACAGAACTAGCTCAGCGAAATTCCCGTTAACGAACTCGACGTTCACGACACCCCACGCCATCGTCGTGAGGTTGTCTCTTCATTCCAGCTTTATCGGCACTATGATAGTTAAGGTCGTCCTACTCGCCGTACGAAATCGGGCTTATTCACGTCATATGTATACGCTTTGTCCGAGTCGCCGCCTTCCTAGTGGTCTACCGTGAGTTGGTACACCGCTATTCTGCAATATGCAAATATATAATGACTCACTGCTACTGCTCAGTTTCGGAAAATGTCGCGTATGATTTCGCGTTCCATACAGATGAAGGGTGTCTGTTCATCTGCTGGGCACTGGTGTCGAGAACAGGCAATAACGTAGCTAAAGAGGACTAGACTGTGTTGATTGATATTTCGTCGCCGTTAGCTCGGCATCATTTGTCTCAGTTATGTGTCCAAACTAATCATGTAGAAAGACCTGCGCACCATTGATATATTAAGCACAAAAAGAAGTTTCTTGGTTGTGCAATGGAAGTTGATTAGTCTTGTGGACAAAGGTACGTTGGTCAAATGGGCAGGCGCCTTAACGTGAAGCTGCAAAGGACGTTGCCAGACAGAAAAAAAATTAGGGAGGAAAGGCTTTTTTTTTTGCCTCTCATTTCAGAATGTGGGGGCCAGCTTTTGTTTGAGCTACAAAGACACGTGTTCTTTTGTTTTTTTTTCTCTCAAACGAAGGCACCAGAATCATCAATGAAAACGCCACAAAATGTCAATGAAGTTAGGAAGTTGTATTAGGAAATTGTCAATACTCTTATTGCAAAAAGAACTGGTCTGTTTGGATTCTTCGCCATGGGGCGTTCCAGGTCAGTTACTGTCTTTTAATTTTTATGTTCCGTTTTCCCGCTTAGTTTTTTGTTTGATTCGTGCATAAGCAAGTGGTCGTATCTTTTCTGTAAGCTATAAAATTATGCGTCATTAAAAGGAAATTTATTTGGAAGTCTGCGCCTGGTCCTCGTCAATTTTGTGTGTGCTGTGTCCACTTCTTGCGCTGAGCAGTTTTTAAAACGAAAGGCCGACTAGCCCGATCTCACACTTCGCTCCGGTTTACGTCATGTTACAGGTAACCGATGTGCCAGAATTTTATTGACCACTGATAGCTTTCTTTCAAATCACTATTTTTTGCACTCAGAATGTATTAACGCAGTGGATTTACCTACTGTGCGTGCAATTTCGAACACCGTCGCCAACGTACGTGTGTCGGTGAAATACTTTCAAGAATCTCGGGCATGGAAGGTGAAATGAGAAAATGCTCACCGGTATTTTGTAGAAGAAGGTGCTTTCGTGCTAAAGTATTGAGCTATTGTGCCATTTTGAAGGTTCTCTGACAGTTACAACGTTGTTATGGAATGTGCGAGGAATTCGAATCGCTTTGTGTACGCTTATATTAGTTCATCTGTTCGGCCAGAATGCGCATGTCGTCGTCATTGGTGTTTTTTTTTTAGATATCGTTTGCCAAATGTGGATGGCCACAAGAGCGCTAAAAAGAGGTATCCGAAAAGAGGTATCCGGCAACACATCAAGTAAAGCAGTATAGTTCCATTACTGGAATTGCTTGCTGAAACTTTAGTTCAATGTTTTTATCAGCATAGTTGGTGTGGTGTTTCTTGTTCGCATGCAACTAGGCATTACGAAATTCTTCTGAGTGGCGATGTGCCGTATAATGTTTAATAAGTAGAACTGTAACAATTCGTACGGTTGTTTTTTTTTATTTTTGCATAACTAAATCGACTGCATTGTTGACAACTTGTTTCTTTAATGTCCCAGTGACGTCCCATTTCGTGTTTTAGACTCAGCTTCCACTCCCGGTATAGGATTCTACCAACTTGGGATCGCTGAATACTCATTCCAGTAGAGTCGGCTTAGTAGGCACGAAGAAGGGCCCGCTCCAGAATTACCAGATGACGTCGAACATTTATCTTGTTACAGTCTATAGCATCTGTGCCCGATTTCACGAACATATATGACCTAGTTTTTTACCCATGTCCCATTCGGGCCTTCCTATCTAATCTAAAAGCAGATGGGCGTGGTTCTCCTTCGGAATGACATACCGTCGCAGTATCCTAGATTCTTTCATTCCGCTTAGAGTCATCGCGTACTCGTTGCCTTGTATGTTTTCCTGGCATTAATGATAAAACGCATAGGAAATGCTGTACCAGGCGGGTACGTGTGGGAAGGGGGGGGGGGGGGGGTCGCAACTTGTCGGCGGTCAAAAACAAACGGCGGAGGAACACGACGAACTGCAGTGTACGCAAATGAACGCCGGCCCATCCGCGCAAGAAACAGATAGTGCCTAGCTGTCGTCGCGACAGTCCGGCGAGATAAAGCTTTCGCCTCGCGAATAACTGCGTGCCTGTCGCAAATACGCCACGGGCGTGCCAGCGTTCCGCTCCCGAATGGTCATCAAGCTGTGTGTATGCGTTACAGCACACGGACCCTTGTGCATCGAGAAATGCGTTGCTGTCCACGCCACGTTTTCGCCGGATCGCAACACGCGCACGCTGCCCTATCTGCTCGCGGGCGAATGCTCATCACTCCGTTTCCAGGGCTTCCCTCGTCCGTACTCGTTTAAATTTCAAATCCAGGCCCGTCCTGCATCTGGAATGAGGAATCCGCAGTATACCGTTCGCTCGAACCGCGAGGCCTAGATCCAATATATATTCCTCGCGTTCTCTTTTCCCTGCACGTTAGCGCAAGCGCGTACTTTGTTTCTGGCCGCGGCCACGGCCGGGCGAGATACATTGTTCGCAGCCTCGCCCATTGCCGTGAATGGGATGGACCGATGCCTATTCCTCTATGTGGGACTCGCAGCGGAGAACGTCGACGCCAGGCGTTCTTGCGAAATCTGCTGCTTCGACTCTTCTCGTTTGCATAAAACTCCATTCGTTCTGCGGCGGCGGTCTTTCTTTCGATAATATTGGGTTTCACTCAAGTATCAGCTGAGGCCTGTATAGTGATCCGTCAAAAATTTCCAACTCATTTTATTTCTTTCGTGACAAACATCCTTTTTGATATTTTGACTCCTATAATGCAACTAGGAATCTCCCAGTTTCCGTCTTATTATCTAGACAACACTTTCCGGCCTGAAATTTTATTTCTAACGAAGCTGTACAATCCCCCAGAGATTAATTGATTTGATTGATAAGTGGGGTTTAACGTCCCAAAACCCCCATATGATTATGAGATACGCCGTAGTGAAGGCTTCGGAAATTTTGACCACCTGGGGTTCTTTAACGTGCACCCAAATCTGAGCACACGGGCCTACGACATTTCCGCCTCCATCGGAAATGCAACCGCCGCAGCCGGGTTTCGATCCCGCGACCTGCGGGTCGGCAGCCGAAATTCCTCAGAGAGTGGATATGGGCCAGAGTCGACAGGCCACACACAAATAAACCAACAATCAAAAAGAAAAGAAGAAGAGGACGAAGATGTAGTAGTATAGTAGTAGTAGTATAGCAGTAGTCGCGCAGGTCGCGTGACAGGAGGGAGGGTGAAGGAAGGAATAAACGAAGTGATGATTCTGATGATAATCAACATGATAATGATGGTGCCTGAAATCAGACTATACTGTCTCAGTCTACCATCACATGATATCGCGCGCGTATAACATCGCTGCCCGATGGTTTTCACGGCGTAGAACGCACTGACTCAATCTGTATGTACTTACCTAATTAACTTTTAGCATGGCTCTGCAGAATTATTGCAAAAATAAAGGGGCCACCGTGTTTCTGTCAGCTACAAAAGATAACCGAGTCGAAAGGGCACCAGTTACTTCACTTAGTGGAAAAGTTGTGCGGTCGTTTTAACGCGAAAGCGTTATTTTTCGGATATTCCGGTGTCGGTAGCGTTTTTGGTTGTGAGAGGAAAATCGGCGTTGTCCGAGCACGGAAGGATGCAAATTGAGAAAGACTAATAAATTTTCGATTTGATTGGGATCGAGGATTCGTACCTGTGTACCCTTCACTCCGTGGCGCGATGCGTCTAGCTGCTTGGTTACAGCTCACACATATTCTAGCATACTAATTAAGGGAGAGCTATTTATGTACTCCATTTAGTGTTGGCAATACGCACATCTCAGAGGCTCTTCAGCGCCTCATCAGAAAACCCGTAAGATGGCGTGAAGGGCCCACATGGGTGCTTTCCGTGTTCTGTCCCGCCGCATGCACGTTATATGATCCCGCGCGCGTTCGCACTTTGGCTTTTCTTGTGACACGGTTTAGGTGTCGGCCGAGACGCGAAGCGAGGCTAGCGATTGCGAAAACTGTACGAGAAGGGCCCGATTACTGCCACGTTTCACTCTTGAAAGCTCAAGCGTCTTTCATTTTTTTATTTGCAACACTTTTTTTATTAATATTGCCACTAGTACAAGTTCTGAAACTATTATTTCCACGGATGCTAGCATGCTTGTATGTGCCGCTGTTCTGAAGAGGACAAAGAGGCGCGTGCAGAGAAAAACAATAGTACTACCATTATTCCAATCAGTTTGACGTCCTTGTGTGCCATTATCAGCAGGTTACAGTTACGTTGTAACGTGACACTGGTGGAGGTGCTGGGTAATTGATTGATATGTGGGGTTTAACGTCCCAAAACCACTATATGATTATGAGAGATGCCGTAGTGGAGGGCTCCGGAAATTTAGACCACCTGGGGTTCTTTAACGTGCACCCAAATCTGAGCACACGGGCCTACAACATTTCCGCCTCCATCGGAAATGCAGCCGCCGCAGCCGGGATGCGAACCCGCGCCCTGCGGGTCAGCAGCCGAGTACCTTAGCAACTAGACCACCGCGGCGGGGCAAGGTGCTGGGTAATAGTCTATGCACTGTTACCACGAGGAAGATCTCGGTCCCAACATTGACGCCTTAGTAGAAACAGCCAACCTTCGACGCAGTCGGCGGCAACTAGGCCTACCACCCCAATTCAGCCCTCTTCCGGAACGCTCCAGAACCATGGCATATGCGACAACTGCAAGCCAGACTGAACAGACCACGACTCCGCCAGCACCATGGCTACCAGCCTCTCGAACGCCAAAGCCCTTCCATGGGGAGCCCTACGAAGACGTTGAAGACTAGCTGGACCAATACGATCGAGTCGCCGTCGCCAACGAGTGGGACGAGCACCGGAAACTGCGGTATGTCTATTTCTACCTGGAGGATTCGGCGCGTATTTGGTTCGAGAATCACGAGGCCGCCCTGACAACATGGCCAGTGTTTTGCACTCAGCTGCGGAACACGTATGGTAGCGCTGACCGGAAAGAACAAGCCGAACGTCTCCTCAATTCTCGCAATCAACGACCCAATGAAAGCGTGGCCATGTTCGTTGAGGAGATGTCTCGTCTGTTCCGTCGAGCGGATTCTGCAATGACGGAAGACAAAAAGGTGCGCATTCTGATGCGGGGTGTCAAGGAGCAGCTGTTTGCAGGACTTGTACGAAACCCACCAGCTACCGTGGCAGAATTCCTCCGTGAAGCGACGACAATGGAGCGAATGCTAAGACAGCGGTCTTCGCAGTATGACCGGTCCGACAACCTTGCATGTCTGTCAGCACCCTTGGTAACACCCGATGTCACGAGCGTGAGAGACCTTGCTGAGCTAGTCCGTAGCATTGTACGCGACGAGCTGCAAAAGCTTCACGCAGTGCCTTCACAGCCTCAAGTGGCTGCTCTGACAGACGTCGTCCGTGAAGAGGTGCGGCAGCTGGTACGACCATTAGCGCCACCTCCAACCGAAGCTCCTCTGCTAACGTATGCGGAGGCTGTACGTACTCCTGCACCGGCAGCCAGCTATTTCCCCCGACCGACTAGCCTGCAGACGCCACAGCACTTCTCGGGCGGGCCACGCTATGAAAACCAACGACCGACTTGCCTACATATGCCGCAGTACTTCTCGGGCCCACCACACTATGAGAATCCGCGACCCAATTTGCGGAAATCTAGCGTGTGGCGCGCTTCCGACAATCGGCCACTATGCTACCACTGTGGTGAGCCAGGTCACTTGTACCGGGAGTGCTCGTACAGACAGATGGGCCTACCTGGATTTCGGCCAGACGCTCGTCGGCCCAGGGACGGCGAACGACCCCGCGCCATCGCAGAATACTTGGCAAGTCTACCGTCTCCGAATCTTCAGCGACGCCAATCACGCTCTCCGTCTCCTCGACGCTCTACGTCCGCGAATCAATACTCCACTTTCGCCGATGTTGTTGCGGGACGATCCGCTAGGTCCCCAAGTCCACGCCGGGGAAACTAGAATCAGCGACCTCCGGGGGTTGGACCGCTGTTAAGCTATCGTCAAAACAGCCTCCTCCGACCCTTCCACCGACCTTCGACGATTTCTTTCAGCCGACACCTCACATCGCTGACGAACCCGTTTCTGCTGACATTGCCGTTCGTGTCGACAACCATCCAGTGACTGCTCTGGTCGACACCGGCGCCGACTACTCAGTTATCAGCGCTGAACTTGTGGCTGAACTCAGGAAAGTCACGACTCCTTGGGGGCATGGACCAAACCTTCGGACAGCCGGTGGTCATCTCTTGACACCAATCGGGAGATGCACCGCAAGGCTGCAAATCTGTGAGTCTACGTTCGTTGCTTCTTTCGTTGTGCTTCCCGAATGCTCCCGGAAAGTTATCCTTGGCATGGATTTCCTTCGTGAGCACGGCGCTGTTATAAATCTTCGAGACTGCCTCGTAACGTTTGCTGACGATTATGGCCCGAAGCCTAGAGATACCAATCCGCAGAAGACTGCGCTTCGCATTGTCGACGACACCGTCACACTTCCGCCACGCACCAGTATGTTCGTTACAGTACAGGGCGACATAGACCATGACAGTAGTGGCATCGCTGAAGCCAACCTTTCGGTGCTCTTGTCTCAGCAAATCTGTGTTGCCCGCGGCATAATTCAATTTAAACGTGGGATGACTGAGTTGTTGGTCACCAATTTTAGTGGATCATACCAACATTTGGCCAAGCGAACAACTGTCGCTCATTTCGTATCCATTGACGATGAAGCGTGTACGACGATAGCCTCAATTTCTACAGCCGTTGAAAGTGACACCGCGGTAGCCGATGCAGTCGATGTCAATCCGAAGCTGTCATGTGCACAGAAAGAGCAAATCCGCTGTATCCTCCGCATGTTTAGCGACTGTTTCGCGTCTACATCCAAGATAAAACAAACGCCAACCGTAAAGCACCGCATTGTCACTGACCATGCTGAGCGACCCATACGTCAATACGCCTACCGAGTATCACAAAAGGAACAAGAGACTATACGTTCTCAAGTGAAGCAGATGCTCGAAGATGGCGTAATCCAACCCTCGAACAGTCCATGGTCGTCCCCCGTCGTACTGGTAAAATAGAAGGACGGCACTCTCCGATTTTGCGTCGATTACCGCAAACTCAACAAAGTCACAAAGAAAGACGTTTATCCGCTTCCGCGCATCGACGACTCACTAGACCGCCTCCGACGCGCCCGATACTTCTCCTCTATGGATTTACGCAGTGGCTAATGGCAGATCGAAGTTGATGAACGCGACCGAGAGAAAACAGCATTCATAACGCCTGATGGTCTGTACGAATTCAAGGTGCTGCCCTTCGGTCTGTGTTCTGCCCCTGCGACATTCCAGAGGATGATGGATACAGTGCTCTCCGGTCTCAAGTGGGAAGCATGCCTTGTTTACTTAGACGACGTCGTTGTCTTCTCCCAAACGTTTGAGCAGCATTTGCAGCGACTTAGATCTGTGTTTGCTGCAATTCGCACGGCAGGCCTATCACTGAAACCAGAAAAATGTCATTTTGGTTACAACGAATTAAAGTTCCTCGGTCACCTTGTTAGCCCTGATGGTATTCGGCCGGACCCAGACAAAACATTGGCTGTAGCAGATTTTCTACCACCTACCAACAAACGTGATGTGCGTCGATTTTTAGGCCTCTGCGCATACTACAGACGCTTTGTGCAAAATTTCGCAAACATTGCCGAACCCCTCACTCGTCTGACAAAAGACGACCTTCCCTTCGTGTGGGGCCTTGAGCAAACACGCGCTTTCTCCGAGCTCCAGCAGCGTCTCCAATCTGAGCCCTTACTCGGGCACTACGACGAATATGCCGACACTGAATTACACACAGACGCCAGTAACATCGGCCTTGGTGCAGTCCTCGTCCAGTGGCAAGGCGGCGTCGAACGCCCTATTGCTTATGCGAGTCGGATTTTATCATCTGCGGAGGCGAATTACACAACAACTGAAAAGGAGTGCCTAGCTGTTGTCTGGGCAATAGCTAAATTCAGACCATACCTGTATGGTCGCCCGTTCAGAGTTGTTACCGATCATCATGCGCTCTGCTGGTTGGCGAACCTTAAAGACCCTTCCGGACGTCTGGCCAGGTGGAGCTTACGCCTTCAGGAGTTCGATTTGACAGTCGTGTACAAGTCTGGCCGGAAGCGCACTGACGCGGACTGCCTTTCCCGAGCTCCTCTTAAGACAGTGTCAGGTGCACATGATCACGATCTCGACGGCCGTTTTCTCTGCGCCGTTAGTGTATCCGACTTGGCCGAACAGCAGAAGAACGATTCCGAGCTTCGACAATTCATCGAATATCTCGAAGGCCGTACGCCGCATCCACCACCAGCATTCGCCCGCTCGTCATCATCGTTCTGTGTCCGCAGAAATATCCTCTATAAAAGGAACTTCGACCCTTACACGACTGCGTACCTGCTTGTTGTCTCGCCAGCGTTACGAGACGATGTGTTGTCCGCCTGTCACGATGAGACTTCCTCAGGCCACTTGGGATACACACGTACCTTGGCCCGGATTCGCCAACACTACTACTGGCCTAAGCTCAGTCGAGACGTGAAGCATTACGTGAAGACGTGTCACGAGTGCCAGCGCCGTAAAGCACCACATCAGCGCCCAGCCGGCTTTTTGAAGCCCATCGCTCCTCCGACACAACCGTTCCAACAAATAGGCATGGATCTACACGGACCTTTTCCCAAGTCTCGTGACGGCAACCGCTGGATTATAGTCGCTACTGATTACATGACGCGCTACTGCGAAACGAAGGCATTACAACGTGGCACCGCCATTGAAACTGCCCACTGTTTTATGAAAAACATAGTCCTCCGACATGGAGCACCAGCAGTTGCCATAACTGATCGTGGCACAGCTTTTACCGCACGGATGATACAAGACGTCATGCAGCTTAGCGGCACAGTACATCGAAAAACTACTGCATACCACCCACAAAGCAACGGCCTTACAGAGCGACTAAACAAGATGATCGCCGACATGCTATCCATGTACGTTGACCAAGACCACAAAAACTGGGATGACATCCTCCCTTACGTCACGTTCGCTTACAACACCGCTGTGCAAGAAACAACTGGATTCACACCATTTCGATTGCTTCATGGCAGGGAGGTCACTACAATGCTGGATGCCATGCTTCTACCAGACAGACACCAGATTAGTGTCAAGACGAATGAATTTATCAGACTGGCAGACGCGGCTCGTAAGCTTGCAGTCGAACGAATCCATGAGCAACAATGCATCGACTCGCTGCGGTACAACGCTCGTCGTCGCGATGTCTCTTACCAACCCGGAGAACGAGTATGGTTGTGGACTCCCATTCGACAACACGGCCGGTCGGAAAAGTTGTTACGCCGCTATTTTGGTCCCTATAGAGTTCTCTGTCGTCTCGGCGAAGTGAACAACGAGGTTCTTGAGGAGGACATGGCTCGTCAATCCCGCCGTTCACAACAGCCACACGTCGTCCATGTTTCGAGGATGAAACCATTTTACCAACGCTGACTATTCGTCACACTCCCTTGAGTAGACTTACAGTGATTGTGTAACACCCCCTTGTGTACTGTTTATTGTGCGTAATTCATCTGGCAATAATGTTATGACATCGGGACGATGTCCTTTGGGAATGGGGGTAATGCCACTAGTACAAGTTCTGAAACTATTATTTTCACGGATGCTAGCATGCTTGTATGTGCCGCTGTTCTGAAGAGGACAAAGAGGCGCGTGCAGAGAAAAACAATAGTACTGCCGTTATTCCAATCAGTTTGACGTCCTTGTGTGTCATTATCAGCAGGTTACAGTTCGTGACAATATGAATAATGTCGTCATGTGATAAGAGCCTACATTAATGATTTAATGAACAGCCTCTAACAGAATAGTTACAGGTCCTCGTCACTAGGAAGCAAAAGCTAGCGTTCACGAGGCAGCAGCTAGCACTATTTTGCGCAAGTATTCAATTTCACGCTTCGTCTGCATTGCCTCTAACCGGTTTATCCTATCCGGTGTCACTTTTGGTGCAGTCTTACCTTTTATAAATATTCTATACGTTACTTTTCAACGATGAAAAAAATAGTGCGTTTAAGCAATTTCGCTCTCAGTCTTAAACCATGCGCAATCTCCAAATTGTAGCTTTGAGGGCTTTAACAAATTAGCCTTTATAATGGGTGTTTTACTAATTATAAAGTTTGAGTTCTCTCATGTTTTATTACTAACGAGCAGATTCAAGGAAGGTTGATGTTTTAACTGTTGCGTCACTTATCAAAGAGTGGAACGTGGCGTCTCGGTGAGGATGGTTTTGTTCTCCTTTAATGATTCAAGTGCTACAGCGTGTAATTGAAGCTGGTACAAATAAAGCAATAATAGCCTTGAAAAACTTCACGAAGCTATACGTTAAAGGCGCTCACTTAAGCACCTTTTCATAATAGTGGAGATGTTTCATATTTCAGCGGTGGCTGCTGTATTATTTATGCCTAATTATCCATTTCCTTGCACGTATTACGTATATTTTATTATCTTGTTGGCTATTGCGGGAAGCTTAACGTTTCTTCATAACCTTGTGAAGAACATATTGGCATGCCATGGAGGCGGAAATGTTGTAGGCCCGTGTGCTCAGATTTGGGTGCACGTTAAAGAACCCCAGGTGGTCGAAATTTCCGGAGCCCTCCACTACGGCGTCTCTCATAATCATATGGTGGTTTTGGGACGTTAAACCCCACAAATCAATCAATAAAATCAAAATATTGGCATGCTGAACTACAGGAAAGAGTAAATGCCAGGTGCCATAGCACTTATATTTTTTCTTGTCGTTGATTTTACAAATTACACCACTGCCACAGCGAAGTAAACATTTTGTGTTGCTGGTGTTTAGAGGCGGATTCACAGCAAAATATATTTTGAAGTGCTATGCCTGAATTCTGCGATTTAGGAGAAACTGTGCTTTCAGTAGTATGCTTGCGTACTGTAACGGTCATATTGTAAGTATTCTGTGACTTGACGGACGTTAGCAGCCATTAGTACGTTATAATGTTCCAAATAAATACTTGGTTTAGTTAACTTATACTAGAGACTTTCTGGTGTGTTAGTTGTTCATGGTGTAGGGAACAATGCGAGACGACCACAATGCAGCCAGCAAGGCAAGCCGCAGCGTTGGTGATACACGCGCGCGACCCGAGCTTGCGTTTGCTTGGATTTCGGCTTGCTGACGTTCCTCGGTCTACTGTCGTTCCTCGTCCTCCCAGTACGTTTGTATGTGAATAAATCACGTGAAAATGGGAGTTTTTTCTGTCTATAAATCCTTTCTTTTAGGGTGGTCCTAGTAATACCACCGTAATCTCTGATTTAATGCATAAAACACTGCTCAGCATTCCTGCGGACTCGATATCGCTTACGAGAGTGGCAGCACGGACTTTCAGCACTTGCTATAGAGGGTGCGAAGATCAAGGCTGGTTAGTGACACTTTTATAGGAATCGGTTATGACACGAACGTTAAACGTGACTTCAAAGAGGTAGCGGCCGCTTTCTTTGACAGTAATAAATAAAAGAACGTAAATATGGGTATGGTTTATTATGAAGCGCAGCTAGGTGGCCCTCCATAGTTAACCTTCTTGCACCAACCGGCTAGACACGCATTTGAAATGTCTAGGGCACTCGTATTATGAAGGATTCTCAGCGTGAAGCATGTCAAACTTCCTAGACTAGTGGTAACTTTATTTCCTTTTCTTCTGAATCACTACGAGGTCTCAGGCAAAATTTAAGGACACTTCGTGAATTCCAAAGTGTGTTCGGTGAAAGCATGTGGTCATTCGACCGACTGTGTCGTCTCTCTCTCTCTCTCTCTCTCTCTCTCTCTCTCTCTCTCTCTTTACAATATCTAAAATCACGTGAATGATGATTTTTAAGGTATGAGGCCGCAGCTGTGGTGTTACAGCTGTTTATATGCGCCGCTGTGCCATCACGTCATTACTGAGAGATTGTGACGAGGGACAGGCCACAACTGGCATATTTTCAAGCATGGACGGACGCACGTGAGTATGAGACATCAAAGGCTTTCGCCCCGGTAAAAGTCATGCGCAGTGGTCAAAACTCTCATAAATTAGTGTGATAATAGTAAATCTGTTGTTATTTGGACAGATGATGCAAGCTGGTTTGCTTAATAGCTCGTCTCCAAACAAGCAACCTTTCTCTTCTTCTGGTAATTAGTAAATATTTCGTTTATAGTGTTGTAAGTCACTCGCCTGTTGTTCATAACACAACTAGCGTCTCTCATAATCATATTGTGGTATTGAGACGTTAACACCAACAGTTAATATTATCACTGTTGTAAACTGTCTGGCAGAATAAGTACGCTACTTACAGATCTCCGGTAATAGCCTAGTATCACTCTCGTTGGTCTGTATTTTTTTTGTATGCACAATTTCACCAATGGGTGTGTTTATATACTTACGTATAGGTGTGACGTCCGTGCAGTATAAAAAAACCCCAGGTGGTTAAAATTAATTGAAGCAATCACTACAAGTGCCTCAAAATCATATCGTGATTTTGGCTCTTGAAATTCCACAAAGTATAAGGAGAGTTTCGTCATTGGGGAACCACGACACTATTATGCCCCCAACTGCGTTGGCTGCGCTGCTCTCAAGTTGGGAGGAGTAGCAAAGTTTCTAAGTAGGGTCAAACGCTGGCGTCGTTGGGCGAAACTGGTGAAACGCATGGGACCCCACCAACACTTGTGGTGCCAACTTCAGGCTCACACCATCTTCACTCCCACACGTTTTGCCTTCTTCCACATGGAGACTTATTCGCTGGCCTTCCCTTTATGTGACTGCTCCATGTCCGATAATATGATCGAGTGAGCTATATTTTGATTCTTTTGCTTTTAAGGCGCTACCGAATCGCGAGAGCAGACTGCCTTGCTCTAAACACGCAACCGAAATGCCTAAATATCTCTGATGATCTGGGTTATCATTGGGGGGCGTGCTAAAGTTGTTGAGCCAGTGGTATTTTTGTTTTCTATCCCTCTGATCAATTAGGAAGTTCCAGATAGAAGTTCATCGCAGTGTTCACAAAACAGCTTTATAAATTAAATTAATTAATTATTAGGTACGAAGTGCTAATGAAATCAACACATGTGGGTGTTATATCATTTTATTTGGTTTGAAATGCCATCCAGAAGATTTGCTCTATAGTTAACCTCCAGAAATGTGAAAGCGAGAAGAGTGTACGAGTCAACCGACTATCAAACAGGGCTTCTTTGCCTAGATATATGGAAGCTGCATACAGCACTTTCGTATACACTTTCGTAGTAGGCTAAAATTACTTTGATTCGTAAATATTCTTGTAAACACAGTTCTGGAGAAGTTAAACTCGTTTATTGACGTCATTTCGGAGAAGGAAGTTCTCTTATGTGAGACCAGTGCACGTTAAAAAACCCAGGTGGTTGAAACTATCCTTTGTGACGTCCCTAATAATCATATTGTGGTTTTGAATCTTATAATTTAATAATCAGTATTTCAATTACATTTTAAAGTAGCACATCATAAAAAGCCCCTTTCGTAATATTATGCTTTTTGGACCTGCCCTCGCAAACAAAACTGACGAACCAAAATGCCATCCTACAAGTGCACTCTTCCGCTAAAAGTGCGCTAGCAAGGAGAAGCAAGCTTTTGAGGATCAGACGTCACAACAATGTGTCGTTAACAAACGCAGAAAAATAAAGTGGTGAGACGAACTAACTCGAATATACACATTGGTTGCGAATCGCTACAACTGCGATGCGTGTGCGTTCAGTGCTGGGTACGTGTGCTTCAGTGTCACTCATCGTCCCGTCATATATGGGCTACGTCACTGACGTAAAAAATGACGTGCCAAGCCCAACGTGTAGCTTTTGTTGGCTACAACAGTGCAGTGATTTGTAGCATCTCCCGCTTGAGCCAAGCGATCGAGCATCAATGGCTGGTCATCGAATTCGGTTCATTGTTATTTCAGCCATACAGATGTTGTGTGTCTGGAAAGATCAATCGATCTCCAGACACAAATGGCGCATGCGCCGTCAATAGCGGTACAGCACGATGACGGCAGCGGGGATGACGAATGAATGCACCTGGAAGCGTGGCCATAAGCTAGACTGCAATACAGATCTATCAGACCCTTCAAATACGTCTTCCAGCTCTTGTAGTAGCTGCATTATTTCCAGAACGTAAACACAATCTGTCAGTCAGCTACGGTTTAAAGATATATTCGTGTACAAAAAAAGAATGGAATTTAGCAGAAAGACAGGAGAAATTCTATCTTGAACTATGGCCTTAACAGATCTGCGGCTGTGCGTTAAGCATGTGCGATTGATTGATGTGCAGGGTTCAACGTCTCAAAACCACCATATAATTATGAGAGACGCCGTAGTGAAGGGCTCCGGAAATTTCGACCACCTGGGGATTTTATCGTGCGCCCAAATCTGAGCCCACTGGCCTACAACATCTCCGCCTCCATCGGAAATAAGCATAAGCAATGGACGTAGGTGTGTACATTTTGACAAACAAAGCAGACTGATTATACTTGTTAGCAGGACTAATCAACTAGTTAACAGCGAAAGCCGTTATGAGACCACAACAGTCTATTTTATAGTTGTCTGCTGATGCCGCTTGTGTTCTTAACCACTATCGCGCGAAATAAGAAAATATAACATGAGAAAAAATGGCTAGGATGAAACGGGCTTTGAACCCCGGTGCTCTGCGTTGCTGTGGAGCATTCTACTTCATAGCCACGTCGGTGCCTGAAACTCTTTTGTAAAAAGACCCTATACACGCGTCATATCGGGCAAGTAATCACGCTAACATTTGTATTCGAGCATAGTAGAAGAGTAAAGAAAAACAACCAAGCATCATACAGTGTCGTTTGCAGAGCAGGTGGGCTGTTGAATGCTTTAAAACCCATCAGGAGAGCCCATCCATAGTTCTTCATCGTCATCAACCACAGAACAAAGTGTACATATTCTCTGACAGCTGTGTAGCGGGTACCATGGTTCTTCTCAGAGGAACAAATAACGGCATCGGGGGTGCTCCCTTACTTCATAAAACTAACGCTAGTTTATGCTGTATGGTGTATCTGGCATGTGTACTTGCATTAGTTGCGCAAAAAAGGCCTCAAACGCGCTCTAAAAAAGTTGCTCTTCCAGCTTTTGCTGTAACTGTGCTGCGTGGTCCGCGCAGTTCTGGCGTTATTTTTTTTATTGTGATAGCAGTTATATGGACACTCTCAGATGTATTTTGCTGCCGGCGTCACCGTCCCTCACCGTATGTGTATGCGTATATATGAAAACGTAAGAAAGAAAAAAATACAGAAAAATTCTCCGGCGCGCGGAGTCGTAACTTCAAACCTGTTTTATAACTGCGTAAATGTAGCGCGAAAAAGACACGGACAAGGAAGGCTACACCACAAGCGCTTTAATGCTTGAACCGAAAATATATAACGCTTACACTTGGTGTTCAGTGAAATCCCGTGCATGCGCATTGAGGGTGAAACAAAAGGCAATAATACAAACCAAGAACACACCAAGTGCTTGTGGCCAGTACCAACTCCTCGCTCACCTCTCTGTTTTGCTTTGACATCTGCATCGTCAAGGCGAGACGTTAACCACTGAGCCACCGAGGAGCACGTCCTCCAATAGCAAACGGCAAGCTATTTATGTCTACCACTTACCGCTGGTGATGGGCATGTAGGGGGGAGGGGGTATCGTGTGTTCAGCATTACCTGCAAGATGGCGCAGTGAGTGCGTGGGGGCGCGCACCCTAATCTTCCACGCGTACTTTGTACTTTGCCTCGTGGAGAGGAGTGGGTGGTCCTAAAGTTTCTCAACGCACACTCGCGTGCCCTTATCTCACTGTTGGCAGCATCATATGTCTTGGCTGTCTTTGAGCTTTCACCGAAAGGATTCTGTTGTAGTTATCGGGCGCACAAAGGTCACTGCAATTGTTGCACAGTCTCCGTTTGCGAAAAGAGCGCGCTGTTCAGACACAGCGAAGTAACAATCAAGACGCTTCTTCGCGTTTATCTGTACCTGTGCGTACGTTCGTGCGTTATTTGTGCGTGAGAAACGCGGAGCACGTTTCGATCTGCTTGCCATTCTGCGCGTGACCTTCCAATTTATTTCTATTGCGTTCATTGCTTCGCCTTTGCGGCAAAGCTGTGACTTTTTTGTTCTAACCGATGGAGGTAACACAAAAATAAATATGAAGGAACGAAGAAGGCTGAACAATGCACGCGCGAGTCGTTGTGCGCTCAATCCTGCGTAGCATACGAATTGCCTATCGCGCCACCGCGGTGACCACAGTCCTGGGAGCCCATCCTCTATCACTGGCGTAAAAACCAGCGAGTTCAATGCCTTCTGGAGAGTATAAGAAAGAAAAACTTTTAGCGTAGTCGCAGTAACTTGTCCAACCTTCTCCTGGTACCAACGGCTGCCGCGAAATATTATAACTATTTTCTTTTTTTCTTTTAGCGTAGCAAACATACCTATACCTGAAGTCGGTCTTGTACGAACGAAATAAAGAGTCGTAAAACATTGTTAAAGAGCTCCGCAAGCAGGCAACATCAGTTGTCGCCACGAAAACGATGTCCCCTTCGTTAGTCCATCAACAGCTCCATGCGACCAGCTCAAAAATAAAACACACACTGTGATGAAGTTTGTTGTTTGTATCTGTGCAAATCATAGCATAATCTGTCAATAGTGGACTGGGTTGCGGTATAATTCAATGGTCTTCTGAATTCTGAAATAAAAAACAAAAGGTCAGGCCACAATTATATATATATATATATATATATATATATATATATATATATATATATATATATATATATATATATATATATCACAGCGGCCCTCCCTCCGTCCACTTTTTTTGGGTTTATCTGTGAATTTAGAAGTAGGAGTGACAGTCAGCGCCATCTATAAGCCAAACGACGAGTGTGAAAACACTCTTATGCGCATGTTTGGCGTCACGTAGCACGTGAACCTATTATGAGCGGGCAGCTGATTAATTGTCCCTCTTATACAACCTAAACACACCAAGTCTGCCAGTACGAGACCCTCGTTCAATGAAATAAGGGAAAGAAGTGTATACCTAAGGGCTCGTTTTTCCGTGTTTTAACACAATATTAATGAGATATAACAGACAGTAATGCCAAGCAATGTGCAGGGGAAGTTATTAAAACCAATGGAATGTAAATAAGAAGAAAGAAAAGTGGATGAAAAAATTACCAACTGTGAGCAGGAATCGAACCTACGACCTTCGAATTACGCGTTCGATGCTCTAACCACTGAGTTATCACAGCGGCCCTCCCTCCATCCACTTTTTTGGGTTTATCTGTGAATTTAGAGGTATGAGTGACAGTAAACGCCATCTATAAGCCAAACGACGAGTATGAAAACACTCTTATGCGCATTTTTGGCGTCACGTAGCACGTGAACTTATCCCGCAGCTGATTAATTGTCCCTTTTATACAACCTAAACACACCAAGTCTGCCAGTACGAGACCCTCGTTCAATGAAATAAGGGAAAGAAGTGTATACCTAAGGGCTCGTTTTTCCGTGTTTTAACACAATATTAATGAGATATAACAGACAGTAATGCCAAGCAATGTGCAGGGGAAGTTATTAAAACCAATGGAATGTAAATAAGAAGAAAGAAAAGTGGATGAAAAAATTACCAACTGTGAGCAGGAATCGAACCTACGACCTTCGAATTACGCGTTCGATGCTCTAACCACTGAGTTATCACAGCGGCCCTCCCTCCATCCACTTTTTTGGGTTTATCTGTGAATTTAGAGGTATGAGTGACAGTAAACGCCATCTATAAGCCAAACGACGAGTATGAAAACACTCTTATGCGCATTTTTGGCGTCACGTAGCACGTGAACTTATTATGAGCGGGCAGCTGATTAATTGTCCCTTTTATACAACCTAAACACACCAAGTCTGCCAGTACGAGACCCTCGTTCAATGAAATAAGGGAAAGAAGTGTATACCTAAGGGCTCGTTTTTCCGTGTTTTAACACAATATTAATGAGATATAACAGACAGTAATGCCAAGCAATGTGCAGGGGAAGTTATTAAAACCAATGGAATGTAAATAAGAAGAAAGAAAAGTGGATGAAAAAATTACCAACTGTGAGCAGGAATCGAACCTACGACCTTCGAATTACGCGTTCGATGCTCTAACCACTGAGTTATCACAGCGGCCCTCCCTCCATCCACTTTTTTGGGTTTATCTGTGAATTTAGAGGTATGAGTGACAGTAAACGCCATCTATAAGCCAAACGACGAGTATGAAAACACTCTTATGCGCATTTTTGGCGTCACGTAGCACGTGAACTTATTATGAGCGGGCAGCTGATTAATTGTCCCTTTTATACAACCTAAACACACCAAGTCTGCCAGTACGAGACCCTCGTTCAATGAAATAAGGGAAAGAAGTGTATACCTAAGGGCTCGTTTTTCCGTGTTTTAACACAATATTAATGAGATATAACAGACAGTAATGCCAAGCAATGTGCAGGAAAAGTTATTAAAACCAATGGAATGTAAATAAGAAGAAAGAAAAGTGGATGAAAAAATTACCAACTGTGAGCAGGAATCGAACCTACGACCTTCGAATTACGCGTTCGATGCTCTAACCACTGAGCTATCACAGCGGCCCTCCCTCCATCCACTTTTTTGGGTTTATCTGTGAATTTAGAGGTATGAGTGACAGTAAACGCCATCTATAAGCCAAACGACGAGTATGAAAACACTCTTATGCGCATTTTTGGCGTCACGTAGCACGTGAACTTATTATGAGCGGGCAGCTGATTAATTGTCCCTCTTTATACAACCTAAACTCCTACTTCTAAATTCACATACAAACCCAAAAAAGTGGATGGAGGGAAGGCCGCTGTGGTAGCTCAGTGGTTAGAGCATCGAACGCGCTATTCGAAGGTCGTAGGTTCGATTCCTGCTCACGGCTGGTTATTTTTTCATCCACTTTCTTCTTATTTACATTTCATTGGTTCTAATAACTTCCCCTGTACATTCCTTGGCATTACTGCCTGTTATATCTCATTAATATTGTGTTAAAACATGGAAAAACGAGCCCTTAGGTATACGCTTCTTTCCCTTATTTTATATATATATATATATATATATATATATATATATATATAAAGTAACTGTTGATTCACTCTTTGTGGTCATTTATAGTTTTGTCATAAATAATGAAAAACACCAAGTCTGTGAACTTTACATGTTCGTTTTGTTTATGATATAGTACAAACAAGAGCGAACGGACGGGAGTTTAAGAGTACTGAGATAATATTGGTTCTACCCCTGCTTCTTACACCACTTGCCGAAATCACCAGTTTAACATTAAAGCCTTACTTAATGACAGAATGTGAAAATAAATGTTCAATGTTCCAATTGTCAAAAATGATCTTTTGTTTTATTCGTAGTTGTTTATCTCATTAGCAGTAATCCACATTCAAAGTGCGTGAATAGATTTATTAAAACGTACACTCTGAAAG
Organism: Rhipicephalus annulatus; assembly: GCA_013436015.1. Taxonomy (NCBI): domain Eukaryota; kingdom Metazoa; phylum Arthropoda; class Arachnida; order Ixodida; family Ixodidae; genus Rhipicephalus; species Rhipicephalus annulatus. The sequence continues at coordinate 64,093 of WOVY01003060.1, forward strand.
GACGAGTAACATTATTTATTGACACTGTCTGCAATAAATAAACTTTTTGTTGAGGTAACTCATTGGTGGGTCAGTCGTTGAAAGTTTTTATGAATGAAAAATGAGCAACGACTACAAGCAGAGTCGTCCGACTGATAAATATTGCTTACTCTCAAACTATTTCCGTCATGGCCGTCCCGGAGACTATCGAACAAGCGCCTATCAAATAGATCTTGAAGCCATGGGAACCGCTTTGTAACTGTCTGTGGCGGTTGTCGCCGAAACCAGCTCACCTTTTTTTTTTTCTTTTTGCAATGTTTGAAAGTGTTTTCTAAAAATCAAACTTTTGTTTGGCCTTGCACGTTAAAACCGTGACATTATTATGAAAAATACCGTACATGGCCTTTCTAGAATGAAAAATTAGACGCCAGAATAACCTTGACTAGCAGTATTTATTTGACGGGCTTTCGAATCTCAGTGCACGTGCGCCCTTGCATTCCGCCTATGTTTATATACGGTCGTCGCGATCTAGATCGAAGCAACGACCCTTACATGTGCACTTGCATTGGCCATTAAGAAACGATGGATTTATGTAGCCCTTGTCGAATCTAGCAACGCAATACCACTAAAATTGGCAGAAATTGTAAAAAAAATATTCGTGTTTCATAGAATTGTAAACAGAGGTATTAATGCAACCTGCTCACTCAAACTTGTATTAGATTTAAGAATGAACCAAGTGTGCGTAATAGTGTGTCATTACTTCTATTTTTCTCAAAAGAAAATCTTTCGAAAGAAAGAAGCCCGCAGATTTTTTTCTTTTTTTTGCGATGCACTGAATATGTGATTCCAAACAAAGTTTGCGATACAGGTACAAAGATATCAAAACGGATGAATTGAGGCAAAACTCACAATGACAGCTTTCTTACGTGTTTGTTTTACAAGAAGACATTGAGACACTGCGGCCATTCTCAGAAGAGCGGCGCTGTGGCTTCATCTAGAACTAGTCAAAATTAGGAAGCTCCAAACACCGATAATTGGAACGTGAACAGGCTTCAGCGCACTTCCAACAGATCTTCAGCCACGCGCGAACCGAGAAAATGCAAATCGCGTAACATACGAGCGTGATTCCCGTTCGCTTCTAACGAGATCAGCGAGAGAGCTTCGAAACACGACTACCGGAACAGTATCGACGGCAAGGTTACGAAATTCGGAGCTCTCGGGGATCAGTCTCACTTTGTACCTGTCTCTGTCGTGCTGGTTTATTTATTTTTTCCGTTTATTTATTTATTTTTATTACACATACTCCAAGCACGAATGGGACGTTGTCTAATGCTAGGCAACAAAGAAATACAAGAAAATATTACAAATGTTGATGCAAATAACCAAACTAGTGAAAATTATTAAAAATAAATTAGTTTTGAGTTCAGTAGAATATCCTTCAAAGTCAACTATGAAATCTTTTTGCGGTAAGATGTGAATGTTAATCGTTGAATGTGTGCGTTGTTTCGTGCAACGAATCCCAACCGACGATCCCAAGCAACGTGTCCTCGCTGTACCAACGCTTCCTCGTTTTAAGAAAAACAAATGTAATAAACCAGTAGGATCACACAAGCAAAGAAAAATAAATATATAAAGTAGTTTACCGACGGACGCTCACCTTAGAAGATAACGAGAAGAAAAAAAGTAAAGAACAATTAGCATCACAAGAGCAAAGAAAAAATAAATATATAAAGAAGTTTACCGACGGACGCTCACCTTAGAAGATAACGAGCATGTCGTGACCACCGGACAACTGTCTACGGTCGTCAAAGAAGGACGCGGTGTCCCCAACTTCCGCCGTCGTTTTTTTTTTTTTTTTCTCACGGAGCGGACGTAGTCGGAGTTTCAAGTCGAGGCGCACGAGCTCCGCGGTGTGCTCTCGTCGTCGGCGGTGGCAGCAGCTGCGACGTACAACGTATCCGCACTCTTCCAGGCGCTCCGTGGGGATGGAATCGCGCTGGGGCGCCGGATTCGACGACGGCGTCTGACCGCGCTGCCGTTGCGCGCCGCGCGCTTCCCTCCTCGCCCGGATTCTTTTCCCGAATGAGGGAAGGAAACGGGGAGAGAGGGCAGAAGCTACCGCGCGCGCTTTTCGGGACGGCATGCCGGGAAAAGCGAGACGCTCCCCTTCGGGAACTGGCGTGACTTCCGTCGCGCGTGCTGCCGACGCCGCTGGCGGCGAGGTTAAGCTACCGGCGCGGACGCGCATTGATTGAAGTCGCAAATCGCGTCCGACAAGGTCGATGCGAGGAATTACTGCGTTTCGCAATAAGCCGATGGCCGCGCGAGATGAAGAGCGTACCTGTCGTAGTGGTGGTGTATATATAGGCTGCTCGCTGACAACTTTCGTTGGTGATGAATAGAATGCTACCGAGACAAATCAAGCGCCTCCGACCTCTAACTAATGTAATTCCTCAATTTCGGCCGTATCTTTTTCGTGATGTATAAAAGATTCATGTTCATATACTACGCGTATATCTTTGAGACTGGACGTAGCGCACACCAGTGAGGTATTATTATTTGTTTTGCTTTCCACGTTGTCACTTAATGTTTTAGCGAGCGTCAGAAAGTCGCCCCGTTTCACCCGTACTCCAAACGCTAGTCGGTGTTTGCGTCGATATCCAACGCAGCTTTCACTTCCCGCAGCGGCATGAAACACCGGTCTCACGTGTGACGTGACTTGACGCGCTCGTTCGCCTCCGCTGCACGCTCGATGCACTTTAACGCAGCGCCTCCAGAATACCATTCACCGATTTTCTTGTGCAGAACACAACGTTTTAAACGTTGGCAGAACATCAAACAAACGTTTTGTTTACTCCTCCAGACGCAAGACTATCGTTTTTCGGCGACATTTGCAGTGTAACATGCACATACGTTGCGAAGTTTTGTTTGTGAATATTTCCTTAAAATAAAGAGTTGTATATTTACAGGGCAGCTTTGAAATTGGTTGCCTAACTATTTGAAAGCAATTCGAATAGCACTCGATACGTTGTTTTCGATTCGGTATGATCGCTATTCGGTTTTTATTAGAACCAGCTCTTAATTTCACTGTTCCCACGCCCCTGTGTATTTGTGTATGTTTCAACTGTCTGATCACATGTTGTTTAGCGAGTCACATGCGTTAAGCTGCTCTGTATTTTTCTGCTAAACATGTACAAACTACACAGAAGACTAATTGCGGGCTATTTATTAGAACGTATTATAATCATGATCAGGACAGCTTGCTCACGAGTTTGCCTTTTTGTTGTTGTTGTTTAATTGCATTACATCACCCTGGTTTTGTTTAATGGGCGTAACGTGATAGGGAACGCATCATTGCTATACTGCAGTTGAAAGGAAGGTCGATGCATGTAGCGGCAGACATCTCTCTTGATTCCCACAGTTCACAAAAGTAACCGGTTAAAGACTCAATAAATGGCTGGTACACCTATGAATTGACCTATTGATTAAATTGTTGACCGAAAAGTTGGAGTAGCGATTTTGAACGTCGCGTGGTGATCGATCGCCGTACAGTCTTCGCGTAGAAACGCGAGGCCCATATTGTTTTGTCATTGTGAAGTCCATTATAGGGCTACAATAGTCCGTCGCAGTGGTGTAGCGGTAATACGGCACTCGGTTGCTGGCCATAGAGATCGCAGGTTCAATCTAGGCGGCGGCGATCGCATTCTGATTGAGGCAAAGCTCTAGAAACCCGTAGTCTGTAAAAAGTTAGTGCACTTACAAGAACACCAGATCGTCACGATTTTCGAACCCACCACTACGGCGGCCCGCAGGGCGCGGGTTCGAATCCCGGCTGCGGCGGCTGCATTTCCGATGGAGGCGGAAATGTTGTAGGCCTGTGTGCTCAGATTTGGGTGCACGTTAAAGAACCCCAGGTGGTCGAAATTTCCGGAGCCCTCCACTACGGCGTCTCTCATAATCATATAGTGGTTTTGGGACGTTAAACCCCACATATCAATCATCAATCACCACTACGGCGGCTCTAAAAATCACATCGTGTTCTTGAAACATGATACTCCAGCTATTATTATTATTATTATTATTATTATTATTATTGTTGTTGTTGTTGTTGTTGTTGTTGTTGTTGTTGTTGCCGTAATAAAAGTTCATTTCTGCCGTTGCCGCGATGCGCAGCGTAATATTCGAGGGTGGTAATATCCCATAATGCTCCGTGAACACTATGCCGTGGAGCGTGTGGAAGATGGATGCTATGCATAACTATGAAAACCTCATGGCACTCTCGACGCCTAAAATACACGTTGTGGTTCTGTGGGAACTCCTGAGATGGTGCGCTCAAAAGAATGACTGCTTCATTGTAAAGCAGTGCCCGTACTTGAAGAGATCGTGCAAATACGCTGAAACTCGCCGACGTTCGCTAAGAAATGCTTCGCATTTGAATGCGCTTCACTTGCCGCGTTTACAATATTTCTACGCCTGTTATTGTGTCGCATTCACCACTGTTCGTCAAACTTCTCCTGAACCCCCTACTTTCGGAAAACAAATAAACGCTCTTGTGGAGCTTCAGTGTTGTTCTTACGAATTTCTCTGAGTAAATTATGAAACCATAATCGAATCATTTTTGTAACGTCGTGTAAACACCACGCTCTCTCTAACACGGCAGCAAGGCAGCATAATACAACTAATATTATTGTTTGTTCTAATCGAGAAAGTTACTTTGCGTTGCTTACAAATAATACAAGTGTAGTAATCATTGTTTTGTAATGCACAAGTCCTTTACATAAAAATAAACACTAAATTCTTTCTTCCGCAAATAAAATCACATTTTAAAAGTACTTTTGAATTAAGAACACGTGTATCGCTTGCGGTTTGCTATCGCTTTGCTTTTACTACCGGTGAATTGCCAAAGTTGCACCGTCGCTTCCTAAGTGGCTTGCACTGCATCTCCCTCGATCTTTTTGCACTTGAAACCCAAGCAAACACACGCACCAACACTCAGAGTGTTCCACTGTTGGTTTAGAACATAAAGAACCTTCGGCTGGCCGTCATTGTTGCAACCTTCGTCATTAACTTAAATTTACTTTGATTTAGTTGCCAACGTCATGACATCTATTCAGCGCTTACCACCAATGAACATTCAGATATACCTTTTATGGCTGTTATATAATACATTCTCAATAGTTGCTAACATTTAAACGTCCTGCATCATGCACAATCACTGTTTCTGGCCTGTGTATCTGTGCTCTTTCAGACTCGCGAGGGTGATATTATCGGAAATCAAAGTGGTGACCTATATAAGAAAAAAAATGACCTGACGAATGCGAAATGGAAAATAGCGTTCTTGCTGCTCGAATAGTCAATATACCTCGCTTCGCGCGTTCGCAGCAGTCGCAATAATGTCCCACAGGCTATATTTTCGGAACTAATAAATTCATTCGTAGAGCTAGCACAATAACTCGAGTCTCACCAGTACAGTCAGCGTTCACGTTCACAAGAACCGCTCGCTGCTCTTCACCTCTTGACTTTTGTGAGCCGTGCCATTGTTGAAGATAAATAAAAAAAAAGCTCATGCGCTTGAGTAATTGAGTTCGACGTCACGGTCGTTTTGCGAGCTGAAGCAATAAGTAGCCCTGACTCGACATTTCTAAAATGGCACGTGCACTACTCAGATCGAATCTGAAAGGTGACTTGGCGATCTTTTTTTTTCTCTTGTAGATCTAAAGTGAGGATGACCCGCTAATAATTTTTTCCCCATTCCATTCATTTCCTGAACATGTCACTCCCATCTCTCCTTGTTTCTATTTCTATCGAACGCCTTGATTGCTGTCAAAGTGGGTAAACAGCACACTCCGTTACACCCGAGGACACTAATGCAGCGTAGCATTCGTCATGAGGCTGGCAACATTAGGCCCGCGAAATCGCCCGTTTAGGGGGCACGTTCGATGTCTTCCTTTCTATTTCTCTCTCTCTCTCTCTTTCTTTCAGGCGGGGCCACCATGTCTCACGAATCGATTGATCGAACCAGAAACACGAGCAGAATGGTCATTGTGTATAGGCGTCCATTATTTATTATGAAACATGATCCACGCCGATTCAGGCGTGGAATGGGAACAGCATTGATAACCAATACACTGGGAGCGACACCTATAGTATACTCGCAACGCGCAGATCTGCCTCAGCCAGCCTGGCTCTGGCTGATTCGCATTCGTCAGAAACGGTATTTATTTTATAATAAACCATTTACATCGGAAGCTCGTTTAGGAAAACATCAACCCGATTAGTTTGATGCGGCGCGTTTTGATGAATCAGGCGTTTGTCGATGGGTGGCCGATATACACCGTCGTTGAGTGGCTGAAAACTCTGTAAGCAAATATGGTACGATCCTCTGACCACCAGTATTCACCTGCTGCCTGCGGTTCAGTTGGAATGTCCGTGTACTTAGTTTTAGTATAAAGCTCTGAAATCAATATTGTCTTTTAAGCATCACATTTATAGGAGGAGAACCCGCCGCGATATGGTTATGATGTTTGATTGCTGAATCGAAAGTCCGGCGATCGCAACCCGGCAGCGGCGCCCGCATTTCGACAGAGCCTCCAATACTACGCTATAGAGGCCCACGTACTCACATTTTGGTGCACGTTAAAGAACACCATGGGTGCATTTTCCCGGAACCCTCTAATACGGTGTCTCTCATAATCGTATCGTATTCCGGGTTCATAAAGCTCCAACAGTTATTAGGGACGCTGAGGTGGGTACGCAAAAAAGGCAAGCGAATATTTACAGTATTTACGTAAACTATAGATGAAATGTGCGTGAGAAATTGCACGCAACAGCGCTCATATTGCTACGGCAATTTATAAAGAATGCGAACAGTCGGTACGTATTTGAACACAAGTTATGAGCACACACAAAAAAAGTGTTTATCCACAGGCAATAAGTGCATATACTTTAGAGATCGAGCTATTAACTGTGAGGCATTTCTCAGCGGACGGCGCACACTTTGAGCGTGTCTACCTATCCATCTACATATGTCTGGGTGCTCCCGTGATCGCCTCCTTAATTTGAGGTGTACGCCAAAAGTAGTATGGGTGGGTAAACGTTTTTGATGAATATGTCTGGCTGGTGATAACATCAATAACGGGAAAATTGCAAGAAGAAGTTTGAGGACGTGCGTGACGCAGATACACGTGTGACGCATACCGTTTACAACGGGGTGGTTAATACGGGTATGTATGCGTCACAGGTGATTGACAGATTATAAATCACCAGGAATAGCGAGCACAGTCAGTGAAAATTTAAGTACGAGAGCTTTAAGAAAAACCGACGTTGGCAGCGTTGAACCGACGAATGCGAAATACACGTTATGCTGCCAGCAGGAATCGAACCCAAGCATTCTGACAGTATAACAACAACAACAACAACAACAACAACAACAACAACAACAACAACAATAATAATAATAATAATAATAATAATAATAATAATAATAATAATAATAATAATAATAATAATAATAATAATAATAATAATAAGACTGCTGTCCATTTTAGTGCTTTCCGATTGGATACCGCTGGCTTACTGACAACACGGCTCCCAAAACCCTCCTCCAATAGGCGCTCGCTTAAGATGACTTCACTTTTACAGAAACCAACTCACCACTCCTCTAAACTTTTTTTGTTTTTTTTTGTTTGTTTGCGCTTGAACATCACGTTGTTTTACTCGTATCTCCAGATTTCACTTTTATTCACTTTTCTACTGCAAGACATATAGTCGAACAAGTTTATGGCAGTAAGGCACGCAACAGCAGTAGTAGTGAGGCCATGTTATATGACCCGCAACGCTTTTCCTTTAAATTATGAATAGCAAAACGCTTCTCGTATTTATTATATACTACCGGTCACATTCAGCACCTTCCACTCTTCAGATTTTTCCGCTTTGAAGTAAGCGAGTCTTAATCGCTCGTGAAATACGAACAAAAACTCTACATCGCCGGAAGCCTTTTTTGTTTCTCGCTTTCCACTTAAGTGGCCGTCAATCAGTTTAAGAACTAAACGCTTGCGGGCAGCTCTTCTATCTTCGTTTCGCGAATCGCTGAGTAAAAAAAAGAAAAAAAAACGATTTTTTTAGGTCTGCTTTTTCGCGCATCAATCAGTGCACCACGGAAAAGTTTCTGGCCCCTGTGAGGACGACGCAGCGGGAACGTCGCCGATGATGCTGCTGTTTCTGTTCTTCCACGAACTACTGCGTTTTATTATTATTTTAATTTCTCACTCGTAGTTGGACGAATCGCGTATTTTGTTTGCGCAAGAAGAGAAAAGTTCTTCTCTCGAACAACGCGCTCCTCGTCCTTTTTTTTTCTGATTTTCAATTTCTCGCGCGCCGTTCTCCGGAGAGTCAACATCGTTTCAAACAGCATCATTCACTCCCTCTAC